>APFE030377867.1:307-47851 GCA_000404065.3 Pinus taeda | reverse complement strand
TACTTGAAGAAGCCAAGTACACATCCCCACCTTCATCTGAGGTGGTTTTCACCTCTGCAGAAGGAGCATCATCAAATCTCTTTCCTTTATTAGGAGCTTTAGATTTACAATCCCTTTTGTAGCACCCTTCCTTTCTGCATTTCTAGCACACCACCTTTACAGGTTTTCCTGGAGATTTAGGTCTCCCTCTAGATTTAGATTTCCCACTTGATGACTTATTTTTGTTTCTGTTCTAGGATCGTCCTCATATAGATAAGGCATCACCATTCTGTCTCTCCATATTTTTCCATCTCATCTCCTCCGTCAGCAAGGATGAGACTATTTCATCAAACTGCAAGGCAGTTGTATTGCTACCTATTGCAATAACCAGACTATCCCATGAACCTGGTAGAGAACACAACAAACTAATGCACTTATCTTCATCTGAAATTTTAATATCAACAGATAATAACTAAATTACCATAGTATTAAATGCGCTAAGATGCTCTGTCACTGAGTCTCCATCTTTCATCCTCAGGTTATACAACTTTTTCCGCAAGAACAGTTTATTCACTGGAGACTTAGGTTGGTACAAAATCCCTAACTTTTCCCACAAAGCCTTCGTCGTATCTTCCCCTGATATATTCAGCAATACCGAATATGAGACACACAATCATATTGTGTTCTTTGCCTTCCGATCCAACTTCTTCCATTCTTCATCAGACACTCCCGTTGGTTTAGTACCCGGATCTAGCGCGATCCACTAATCTTTATCCACCAACAGATCGTCCATCTTGAGTTTCCACAACTCAAAAATCTGACCAGTAAATTTCTTGATCTCTATCTTTCCACTACTCTCCATCTTCTTTCACCACCAAAATTGATCTCGCAGATCTCCCACTGGACAGGGTCTACCACAGGCCTGAGCAAAACCCCTCAACAACAAAGGCGTCCCCTTGAAGCCAAAACAACTCCCATACCAAATGTAGGTTTTAACCCCATACAAAAATTACCTACATATCTAGAACACATAAAATAAACAATGCGAGAGTATAACATATAAAACACATATACACAGAGATTTCCCCCTGGATCCCAAAACTGGGACTACCAGCTTGATTTTTCATTATGTTCCTTTCAATGCTAAAATACATATTTATACATGTCGAAGCATCCAATACCATGGACCGAAAACCATTGCGTCCAAAACCATGTGCAAAAAACATACACAAAACCATAGGTAGGTCTGTCCAACCTAATATAGGGTCCAAAAAAATTATCCCTGAGGTGCTGCCCTGGACCCTATAGAGTGGGGCTACCCACGCCCCTCTAACCCCCCAATTAACTAGGTTGGTTAGTCATGAAAAGAATATAACACAACCCACCACTCTCAAGGGACACTTCAAACTGCAATGCATAAATATCATGAGATGACGAAATGTGGACACGCTCTAAGCTTTTGCCCTTAGCCTTGGACCGTTGGGCTTGAGTCATATTCCGAGTTTGTCATCGACCCTGAGTAGAGCTCTTGGTCGGAGAATTCAAGGGTTTACTAATGGAAAAAAGGGGTTGCCTACATTTTGAGTTTGGTGTGGCGCTCTTAGGAATCTGGGAAGGATCCGACAGGGATTCTAGTGCTTTGCCCTTTGGTATGGGGCTCAACTCAGGTTAGTCTGACTCAACCTTATCTTGTTTCCTTTTTTGTTTTGTGCCCTCCTGGATTTCCATAAAATTTTCTTCTTCACTAACCTTCAATATTTTATTCGCTATCTAGGGGAGTTCATGAACAAGAGTGGGTGAGTGGGTAGGAGGGGGAGGTGTGGATTCGGATATAGACATGGTATTGACTCATGGCATTTTTTTGAAATCTAATTTGTATTTCCTTTACATAACAAATTACATCATTCCATCTTTCACATATCACCATTGAAAAAAAATACATTTGCTAGAATCCTATTCTTAAAGCCTAAGATTTATCATTGGTTTATCCTTTTTTCCTTTTCTATTTTTGATGCCAATCCATTCTAAGAAGTTATTAAGAACAAATGTGTGGGGGTCAATGACAACATTTCTTTGAGACAATTCCATTGTCGAAGGTTCTCCATATTTGTTATGTCATTATCACTATCATAGTGATTAGATTCGTGGAAACGTTTGTGCCTAATCTTTAATGAAACAATGATTGTGTCTGAGTCCCTTTTTCTTTGATTTGAGGGGTGGACCTCTCAACTAAGGGATGGGCTAGGTCTACATGTGGTTGAGCTAAGTCAGTGGGAGTTGAATTAGTGGTATGAGTCTTTTATTGTTACATGGTGTCCTTCTTGTGAGATGAAGAATTCTTGGATTATTTTGTATATTTTGGTTCTTTCCAACCATGACTCTTTTTCTGGGGATACGGTTGTTGACGAAAAGGGAAAGCACTCTAAATATGACCAAGTTGGTGACATCTCTTGCAATGGAGGGAAATGTTCTCGTAGTCCACCAATTGATACTTTGTCCCTCCAATTGAGGAGGATTTTAACAGGCAACCCTTTTATTGAGATCTAGTTCCACACATATGCGTGCAAATGTGACAATACCCTTCTCATTCCTTTCAGTGTTTTTCTTAATGAAGTGGCCCAATAAGTCCCTTATATCAGCTAAGATGTCGAGTCCTATCAAATGAATGGAAAAGTTCAGAAGCCTAACCCAAAATGGAGTGGAAAAATTTGTCATAGAAAGAGGATTAAAATCAAGTAACCATGCTTGAAATGTGTAGGTTTAACCCTGTAAAAAAATTACCTACAAATTAATTCTTAAAAACATAAAAAATTACAATGGAGAGAACATAATATATACACTGATATTTTCTCCAAGAACCCAAAACTGGGAAAACTAGATTGATTTTTCATTATATTCCTTTTAATGTTACAATGCATTATGTAATGATGAAGCATTCATAAACACCAATCCATTAAGCATGCATTAGAACATAACCATTTTTCTTTGACCAGATCTACAAAATACAATGGACAAAACCATCATGCCCAAAACCATGCACAAAAACCATGGGTGGGTTTGCCCACCATCCCTGGGTCTACCCAACTATTATTGGGAATAGTTGTGGAAAAAATATAACACATACCCAACAAAATGAAAACCCAACTAAGCCCTAAAGCCTAGTATCATCATCAAATTATATCACATAATATCTTAGATCCCATTAAGATTATTCCATATCTATACCTCCTAAAACTCCCTGCTATCTCCATCTACCACTCCTTTAACATTCCTTACATCATGTCTCTTCGAAGGCCTTTAGTTTACCTCAACAATACCATCTTGGACCAACTCCTCAATGCTCCACTCCTAAAATATACTCCCAATGCTTCTATCTAGCACTCCTCTTCCAGTGCTCTCTTCTATTTTTACTCTAACAATTCTAACTCTCCTCAAGCTAGTGCCTTGCTCCCTTGTCTTCATTCTATTTACCCCTCCTTTATTTCTCTTTTCCCTCTTCGATGCCTAATCATATCCATAATTTTGGCTCTTCTCGTAGCTATCTCTTCCCTTTTCTAATATACTCTTTTGGATCCACCCTTTTGGCTTCATCCTAATCCTAGCTCATATTTTCCCCTTCTCTTCATCCCCCCAATCTAAGTGGTGATTTAATCTTCCATTTTTTTAGGTTTGATCCTCATCAAACCCTTCTCCACAACCAACATCTTAATCCATGATGGAATTTGTGCCAAGAACATTCCTTGATGATTGTTGCCAAATTTCTGTTGAACAATGCTAAAAGATTCACTGTACTCCATTGTAAATTAAATCAAATCGTTCAACAATGCTAAAAGGTTCACTGCACTCTACTATATATTCAACCAAATAACCCTATTTTACTTGCTCAAACTATAATTCGATGGCTAGAGTCTACTTGTTATTGAGTTTCTTTATCCTATCAATATTTTTGTCTCCAAACCACCAATTCTTAAACCCATCCCAATAAATCAATGCCTATTTACTTCTTTATCCACTCCAAGAGAAAACAAGGGAACTCTACAAATAAAGTCTCACGAAGATCAATGTAAACACACCTTTACCTCCATTTCCCAAGGTTAACTCTTAAGTTCCTTGTCTCTTATTTGGAAAAATTATGATTTTTCGTTTGCAAATTGGTCCTATATGTTCTCTCATTAGGGCTTCTAGCTCATCTCCTGGTGCAGCAGTTCTCACCATAGGTCACACAAAAAGAATAAAACTCAACACAAGATAATACCAAACATACGCAAATAAAACTCTTCAACGAATGATTCATTAATCAATAAAATATCTACATGAGAAATCATGGCCTCTCATTCTTCTCACTCACTCACAAACTTCTACATACCCATGCCTCATGGGCTCCTCTTAATTTATACATATGGATTAGAAACCAAGTAGGTTCTAGATCCCTTAACAAACTCCAACAATATCTCTCTTGGTCCCTAAAATCTCTCATCCAAATCCTAAAAATCCTCTAATTCCACTTTTAACTCAACTAATCCTCTATCCTAGGATCCCCTAATCCCTAAGATCTGTATGAGATCTTTACAAGTCTATCCTCGCTCATATTCTCTCATAATTTAGAATATTTACAATTAAAACCTCACACACATATTTTTCACTCAATTTATTAAAAATATACAAATAAATTAAAAACATCACACCCCCTAAGGCAACCAAATATACAATGAGTTTCTGAAGCAGGATGCTCCTGCATGATACTCCCGATGTAGAAAAGAAAAATTTATGACTCCTGTCTATGAGGGTTGTCACTTTCCTGTAGTAATGTGACAACTACAAGTCTCAATGACTTGCTACCTCTAGGATTCCAAACTCTGTTTTGCTGCTGGTCCTTCAGTGTTTCTTCCTGATGTTGTTTCCTTAAATCTTCAATTTCAATATCCAATCTAGTTTCAGATTGAAGTTTATTGTTACAAAATTGGAATAACAATTCATCATGATTACATTCATGTTCCAACAACATTTTCATTTCTTTAATTTCTACTTTATTATCATTCTCTATGCTTTCGTTGCGTCAAATTTGTTGATTAGAAGGCATATTGTCACATTTTAACTTTGGATTATCTAACCATTCTTCTAGAAACTTTAATTATGTTGCAATATTACTCATGTTGACATCTGAAATTATCTGATGATTATCAACAACTTCAATTATTTGTTCACCTTTAGCATCTTTAACATGTCCTGCATCCACAAACAAGCTATCAGTTTTTAAAATACAAGACCTTTCAGCGTTATTTGATGCTTCAAGCACCAGATCTTCTTGTTGTTCTAAATCCTTCATATGATTCAAAATATTATTTGTAGATTTCTCCTCTGTATCTTCATTACCTTCAAAAAGCAATGGGCCATGTTCTGGTTCACATACCAAAACTTCATTTACTGTTAGTAACTCTTCCTTCAGTTGAGCATTCAATTTACGCTCCCACTTCACTTACAATCTATGCCATTTGACTTTTCTTTTCATAATCCATCTGTGTCTCTGTCTTTGTAATAGTTCTAGCAATACGTCAAGCCATACCTTTAATTTAGAAATCTTTTTCTCTTCATCAACAATGCCAATTTCTATGGCATTATCGTGTTCTTTCTCTCGAATTTGCATCTTTTGATGTGAAATTCACCTTATTCACTGTAACCTGTAATTTTACCAAGTTAACTCCTTTGAACTTGGTCAATGGTTCCTTTCACTTGAATCTTACTCGTGAGCACACTTTGCTCCTTTTCAAACAACAACTGAAGTAACTCTTCAACACTTTGACAAGACTTTGGGTGTCGGGCTCCGCCGATCATGCACCCATTACAATCAAAGACTCAAATTTTTTACTTTACTTGACTTTTTGACACAAAGTCTTAATTTAACCTTAACTTTTACATCTATGGACCTTGACTTGAATTTTATATTGAAAGACTCTCTCACTTCAACTCTATTCTCTAGAAAATCATATTTCATAACTAAATCCACCCTTTACAAAAGCCCCAAAAATTACATAAACTCCTTTCCACACTTTTAAGATTCTCATATAAATCCTCTCTCATAATTCTTTAAAATCTCTCCTATAAATATTCTCACTAAATCTCTCATGGAAACACTCCACTTATTCTCTCACATTCCACTTACTATCTCTCTTTTGTTCATAAACTCAGATGCTTTACATTTAATAATAATTAAGCTCAAAAGAGAATGTTTCATGGATGACCATTTGAATTACTTTTCAAAGGAGAATGTTTCATTGATGACTATTTGAATTACTTTATGAAAGTGTTCCTTTTAGGCACGTACTTTTATGAAAACACTTATTAGTATCCCCATATAAAATGTATCACTTATTCCTCCATAAAATGTATGCCACTTATTCCTCCTTATTGTATAGCATAAAGATTTAATTTAATTTACCATAACATAAAGAAACCTTTACGCTTTACCACCAGATTTAAGCGGCTCACAACAAGCTTGATTTGTTTTTCATATAGTCTTTGGCACACAACTTCAGTGCTATCTCTTCCAGCGTCCAGAGAACCTTTTACAAACATGCAATTAATTCGAGCACAATTTTATAGCTCAGCTTACATCAATTAACAAAATTCATAACGTTCCATGCAACATAGGTAAATCCGGTACAATCAAGCCATACTCTTCCTTTGTCGAGTTTGAACTCTGCCAACAAAATATGCACAGTACAACAGTGGAAAATAAATATATAATATTGTTCCACAATAAAGCACCAACGCAACTATCAACAGTTCCCACGTATGCTTCCACGGAGAATTTTTTTTCACAAGTTGTTCATCTTGGACAAATTATACAATGCGATGAACCACCATATCACGTACAACATGCTTAAAAATTGCAATACTTCAGCTGACTAGTCACACATTCACAGTCTATTTAGCAACTCGGTTGTCTCCGATGCAATCAATATGCGAGCTCCAGACTTCACAATAATTCACACATTCAATGCAAAGAAGAATTAACACATTAAATATTTTACCATGCTTGTAGAGGTAGTGTTTCTCTGCGATACCTCAGGCTTCCTTCTCACAATTTTTTTGCAGATACCAGGTTCTCTACGAGCACAATCCCACTAATGAAAGCAACAGTTGCAGCTTCCTCATGTTGTTGCAATGAATGGTGGCTCCATTTCATGAGTTGAATTGACTAATGTTTGTTAGCAAGACCAGGCTTATTGCTCACTTACACTGCACACATCATAATATCACTTTTCACTCTTCAATTTACCAATTCAAAGACGAATTTGACAGGCTTTCTTCTGGCTCATACCAAGAGTCACTTTACTCCACTTCTATTTTCGTGGTGATTTCTTGAGTGATGGAATGCATCAACACTGGAAAACATTTCCTCATTATGAAATTAAACATAGAAACATTCTCCGGAATCCTTTTCTCGAAGTGACATCCCACAGGTTAGAAGAAATAATTGCCAGTCATGACGTGCCACTATCAGGACTCATTTAACATCTTTGTGCACTAAATTAATTCAAGAAAAATCTAGTTTATCCATACCTTTACAAAACACAGTATTTCGGAGAAAAAGTCGACAGGAAAATCGCGTCAATGGCAACATGCTTTTCACAGTGTTTAGGCATATTTCTATCTCCGCACTTCACTGTGGTTTGCCAACACTGCGCTTACCGGAATGAGCGACACATTTCATTGTGATTTAAACTCAAATCGGAAAACTTAGTAATCGATGCAAGGCGTTGCTCCTCACATTAAATTTAACATGCCAAACACAACGCTCCAACGTTGCAGGATGGAATACACAGAATGAATGCTTTTGTCAGATGAGTTTAGGCCTCAGTCCAGCAAATATCACTTCCAATGATGTGCCAAGCTTGAAGGAAGACTCAGTTCCTGATATAATTTGAAAGACAGAAATGACGATCTAGATAAATACAGAGGTAATGTGTGTTCAACAAGATCAGGTCTTTGTCACTCGTGGTTCTCCATTAATCACCACTCTTCCAATGCGTCTTTTACCCTGTTGTCACGTGAATTTCCAGTTAATTATTCTATGTTCCTCTTTATCTACACAATTTACGATCATAAATGATTTCTTCTACCTTTCCCGTGCCGCTCTGATCTCTCCACTTTGATCCACAAGTCAGCAATTTCTTAGAGACAATGGCTCTGTGATAGAAATCAACACAACACAAAATTCACAAATTTTGGGTCCGATACCAAAAATGGTGGAGCAACTCTAACCATATGTCACACAAAAAGAATAAAACTCAACACAAGATAATACCAAACATATCCAAATAAAACTCTTCAACAAATGATTCATTAATCAAAGGAGAAATCATGGCCTATTCATGGCCTTTTGTTCTTCACACTCACTCACAAACTTCTACATCCCCATGCCTCATGGGCTCCTCTTAATTTATACAAATGGATTAGAACCCAAGTAGGTTCTAGATCCCTTAACAAACTCCAACAATATCTCTCTTAATCCCCAAAATCTCTCATTTAAATCCTAAAAATCCTCTAATTCTACTTTTAACTCAACTAATCCTCTATTCTAGGATCTCCTAATCCGTAAGATCTCTATGAGATCTTTACAAGTCTATCATCACTCATATTCTCTCATAATTGAGAATATTTACAATTAAAACCTCACACACATATTTTTCACTCAATTTATTAAAAATATACAAATAAACTAAAAACATCACACCCCCTAAGTCAACCAAATATACAATGATTTTTTGAAGCAGGATGCTCCTCCATCAGAGTCCCGATGTAGAAAAGAAAAATTCATAGACTCTTGTCTATGAGGGCTGTCACTTTTCTGTAGTAATGTGACAGCTACAAGTCTCAGTGACTTGCTACCTCCAGGATTCCAAACTCTGTTTTGTTGATGGTCCTTCAGTCTTTCTTCTTGATGCTATTTCCTTAAATCTTAGATTTCAATATCCAATCTAGTTTCTGATTGAAGTTTATTGTTACAAGATTGGAATAACAATTCATCATGATTACATTTAGGTTCCACATTTGAACATTTTTCTTCCATATGTGCAATATGTTCATGTTCCAACAACATTTTCATTTCTTCAATTTCTACTTTATTATCATTCTCTATGCTTTCGTTGTGTCAAATTTGTTGATTAGAAGGCATATTGTCACATTCTAACTTTGGATTATCCAATCATTCTTCTAGAAACTTTAATTCTGCTGCAATATTACTCACATTGACATATGAAATTATTTGATGATTATCAACAACTTCAATTATTTGTTCACCTTCAGCATCTTTAACATGTCCTGCATCCACAAACAAGCTATCAATTTTTAAAATACAAGACCTTTCAACATTATTTGATGCTTCAAGCACCAGGTCTTCTTGTTGTTCTAAATCCTTCATATGATTCAGAAGCTTCTTTGTATATTTCTCCTTTTTATCTTCATTACTTTCAAAAAGCAATGGGCCATGTTCTGGTTCACATACCAAAACTTCATTTACTATGAGTAACTCTTCCTTTAGTTGAGCATTCAATTTACACTCCCACTTCACTTGCAATCGATGCCATTTTACTTTTCTTTTCATAATCCATCCATGTCTCCGTCTTTGTAAGAGTTCTAGAAATACGTCAACCCGTACCTTTAATTCAACAATCTCTTTCTCTTCATCAATAATGCCAATTTCTATGGCATCATCGTGTCCTTTCTTTGGAATTTGCATCTTTTGTCATGAACTTCACCTTGTTCATTGTAACCCGTAATTTTACTAAGTTAACTCCTCTGAACTTGGTCAATGGTTCCTTTCACTTGAACCTTACTCGTGAGTACACCTTGCTCCTTTTCAAACAACAACTGAAGTAACTCTTCAACACTTTGAGGAGACTTTGGGTGTCGGGCTCTATCGATCATGCATCCATTACATTCAAAGACTCAAATTTTTGACTTGACTTTTTGACATAAACTCTTAATTTAACCTTAACTTTTACATCAATAAACCTTGATTTGAATTTTACTTCGAAAGATTCTCTCACTTCAACTCTATTCTCTAGAAAATCATATTTCATAACTAAATCCACCCTTTACAAAAGCCCCAAAAATAACGTAAACTCCTTTCCACACTTTTGAGATTCTCACATAAATCCTCTCTCATAATTCTTTAAAATCTCTCCTATAAATATTCTCAGTGAGTCTATCATGGAAACACTCCACTTATTCTCTCACATTCCACTTACTATCTCTCTTTCGTTCATAAACTTACATGCTTTACATTCAATAATAATTAAGCTCAAAGGAAAATGTTTTGTTGATAACTATTTGAATTATTTTAAGAAGGTGTTCCTTTTAGGCATGTAATTTTATGAAAACACTCATTAGTATCCCCACATAAAATGTATCACTTATTCCTCCATAAAATGTATGCCACGTATCCCTCCTTAAGATATAGCATAAAGATTTTATTTAATTTAGCATAACATAAAGAAACCTTTATGCTTTACCACCAAATTTAAGCAGCTCACAACAAGCTTGATTTGTTTTTCATAGTGTCTTTGGCACATGGCTTCAATGTTATCTCTTCCAGCATCCAAAGCACCTTTTACAAATGCGCAATTCATTCAAGCACAGTTTTGTAGCTTAGCTTACATCAGTTAACAAAATTCATAACGTTTCATGCAACACATGAAGTACAATCGAGCCATACTCTTCCTTTCTCGATTCTGAACATTAACTCTGCCAACAAAATCTACATAGTACAACAATGGAAAATAAAAATATAACATTGTTAAATAATGAATCCATACAGGTGAGGATAGTTTTAGATAGAGGAGGAATGACCTGTTGTAGAGTTTTGTGAACCCAACGTTTCAGACTACCAAGTGAGTCTATCATAAGGGGAGGATGCGTCAATAGATATTCTTAAGAATATCTATTGACACATCCTCCCCTTATGATGGAATCACTTGGTAGTTCGAAATGTTGGGTTCACAAAACTCTACAACATGTCATTCCTCCTCTATCTAAAAATATAATATTGTTCCACAATAAAGCACCAACGCAACTATCAACAGTTCCCACGTATTCTTCCACAGAGATTTTCTTTTACAAGTCGTTCAACTTGGACAAATTATATGATGCCACAAACCACCATATCATGTACAACATGCTTAAAAAATGAAAGACTTCAACTGACCAGTCACACATTCACAATCTATTCAACAACTCGGTTGTCTCCGATGCAATCAATATGAGAGCTCCAGACTTCACAATAATTCACACATTCAATACAGAGAAGAATTAACACATTTAAATATTTTACCATGCTTGTAGAGGTAGTGTTTCTCTGTGATACCTCAGGTTTCCTTCTCACAAATTTTTTGCAGATACCAAGTTCTTCAGGAGCATAAGCCCAACAATGAAAGAAACAATTGCATCTTGCTCACATTGTTGCAATGAATGGTGGCTCCAATTCATGAGTTGAATCGACGAATGTTTGTCAGCAAGACCAGGCTTATCGCTCACTTAAACCACACAGATCATAATATCACTTTTCACTCTTGAATTTACCAATTCAAAAACGAATTTGCCAGAATTTCTTCTGGCTCATACTAAGAGCTACGTTACTCCACTTCTGTTTTCGTGGTGATTTCTTGAGTGATGGAATGCATCAACACTGGAAAACATTTCCTCATTATGAAATTAAACACAAAAACATTCTCTGGAATCCTTTTCTCGAGAAGACATCCCATAGGCTAGAAGAAATAATTGCCAGTCATGACGTTCCACTATAAGGACACATTTAACATCTTTGTGAATCAAATTAATTGAAGAAAAATCTAATCTATCCATAACTTTACAAAACACAGTATCTCGGAGGAAAAATCGACAGGAAAATCGCGTCAATGGCAATAGGTTTTTTCACAATGTGTAAGCATATTTCTATCTCCGCACGTCACTATGGCTTGCCAACGTTGTGATTGCCAAAATGAGCCACACATTTCGCTATGATTTAAACTCAAATCGAAAAACCCAGTAATCGATGCAAGGTATTGCTCCTCACATTAAATTTAACATGTTGAACACAATGCTCCAATGTGTCAGAATGGAAGACACAGAATGAATGCTTTGTCAGATGAGTTTAGGCCTCAATCCAACAAATATCACTTACAACGATGTGCCAACCTTGAAGGAAGACTCAGTTCCTGATATAATTTGAAGGACAAAAATGACGATCTAGATAAATACAGAGCTAATGTGCGTTCAATGAGCTCAACTCTTTGTCACTCGTGGTTCTCCATTAATCACCATGCTTCCAATGCGTCTTTTAACCTATTGTCATGCGAATTTCCAGTTAATTATTCTATGTTCCTCTTTATCTACACAATTGATGATCATAAACGATTTATGCTAGCTTTCCCATGCCACTCTGATCTCTCCACGTTGATCCACAAGTCAGAAATTTCTTAGAGACAATGGCTATGTGACAGAAATCAACACAACACAAAATTCACAAATTTTGGCTCCGCTACCAAAAACGGTGCAGCAGCTCTAACCATAGGTCACACAAAAAGGATAGAACTCAACACAAGATAATACTAAACATATGCAAATAAAACTCTTCAACAAATGATTCATTAATTAATAAAATATCTATAGGAGAAATCACAGCCTATTTATGGCCTCTCATTCTTCACATTCACTCACAAACTTCTACATCCCTATGCCTCATGGGCTCCTCTTAATTTATACAAATGGATTAGAACCCAAGTAGGTTCTCACTACAACAAAACCAACGATTTGCGCCAGATTTTAGTGCATTTTTTTGTAATTGTGATGAGCAGCCTAGTGCTAAATCTGGCTCTATTGTACAATTTTTAAAGCGTCCTTTTTTTGCGTCTGATTTTGCATCATTTTTCACGCTATATTTTGCATCATTTTTTGCACCAAACTATGCATCATTTTTTGCGTCAAATTTTGAACCAAGATTTGCATCTTATTTTATGACAGGTTTTGCTTCTAGTTTTGTGTCATTTTTTGCATCTATTTTTCATTGTTTTTGCTTCCTATTTTGTGTCATTCTTTGCTTCCATTTTTGCGCCATAATTTGCATCAAGTTTACAATGTATTTTGCTTCCAATTTAACATCTTTTTCTGCATCCATTTTGTGTCAGTTTTTGCATCTAGTCTTACAGCGGGTTTTGTATCTTGTCTTACACTAGTTTTTACTTCTATTTTTGCACCATCTTTGGTGCCTATCTTTGCACCATGTGTTGAATTTGATTTAGCACGAAAATTTGCATCCATTTTTGTGCCCTTTTTTGCATCTTTTTTTGAACCATTTTTTACGTCTACATTTACGTTTGATTTGTCTCCATTTTTCCCATCTCATTTTGCACCATATTTTGCGTCATTTGTTGCATCCAATTTTGCATCGTTTTTAACACCATTTCTTGCATCCAATGTTACATCATTTTGAGCATCCAAATTTTCATTTATATTTGCATCTTATGTTGAGTCATGTGTTGTGTCCACCTTTGCATCTTATTTTGTGTCTAATGGTACATTCAATTTAGAGCCATTTTTTTACGTCTAATTTTGTATTTGTTTTTGCACCAAGTTTTGCATGCAATTTTAAGCTATTTTTATGCCCATTTTTGCACCATTTTTTGTGTCTACTTATGTGTCCAATGTTGCACCATTATTTACGCCCACTTTTTCATCCAATTTTGCATTTTTTTTGGTGTCTAGTTTTACATCATTTTTACCATCCAAATTTGCATCTTTTTCTGCCTCATTTTGTGTCCACATTTGCATATAATTGTGTGTCTAAGTTTGAGCCTAAATTCGCATCTGATTAGGCATCATTTTTTACATCCAATATGGCATCCTTGGTTTCACCTTTTTTTGGCCCCATTTTGCATCTTGTTTTATGTCTTTTCCTACATCTTTTTTTTTTTTTTCACCCAAGTTTGCATCCCAAATTTACACCATTATTTGCATCATCATTTGGCATCTTGATTTGTAACATTTTTTGCTTCTTTTTAACACTCAAATTTGCATCTTATTTTACATCTAGTTGTCTGTCTTTTTTTGCATCTAATTTGGTGCCCATTTATGTGTACTTGTTTTTCCCCAATTTGATATCCTTTTGTATGCCATGTTTTGTTCATTTCTTTGTGTCAACTATTGCAAAATTTTTCACTTCTAATTTAAAACACTTTGTATGTCAATTGTTTGCATTTTGTATTAATTCCTAGTTTAACATCCAATTTTACTTTCAATTTTGCATCCATGGTTACATCCGCACTTGACTTCTTATGTAAAGTATATTTTTCTTTACATATATGACCCCTTTTATAGATTCATAGTGAAATATATCATAGTTTTTAAATATCATTAAAGCATATATCACAATTCAAAATCATTTGTAAAGAAATTTAAGGGAAATTGACAACATCCATCCAAAAAAATAACAATGTGTCATTAACAATTTTCAAGACATGTATAAAATAGCGACATAATACTAATAAGATCAGTATTATTTTTAATCAAAACAACTAAAATTAAAATATGATTAACAAATCAAAATACTTCATGAATATCATTATTCTACGATAAATTAACAACATACATCCAAAGATGGTAATATCACCATACGTTATAATTCTCTATCAAAATAAAAATATAATAATGATACAAAATCAAACTCATCGTATGATTACAAAATCAAACTCATCGTATGATTACAAAATCAAAATGTTTCATTGATATAGGGTAAATTCACAACACCCATCTAAACATAACAATGTCATTCTACACAATAATTTCTTCATCAAAAACAATGCATGTGCATGCCTAGCTACCACCACCAAGATCATCCTCATGATCATCTTGACCATCCTCATTAGTCTGATCCACATCATCACCAACACCGCAACTATCATCATCATCTCCTCCTTCACCCCATCTCCTCATCCTCATCTCATTTCACTTGATATATGTTGAACATAATTGATCTCATCATAATCATTGTCTTGGCAATCATTACCTATAGCATTCTGAACTTATATATATATATAATATATTATAAATATTATTATATAAATAAAATAAGTAAATATTACATGTTAGTATTGACTACATAACACAACGCATGTTTTTGTTATACAATGTTAACCATAAAATGAGGTAAGATATAATATCTAATAGCACTAAAAAATAAAATGAATATATGGGTCAAAAGTATATTGGAAATCCAACTAAGATTACATACCATAGAGTCCATCCAAACAACAAATTCAACCCATCTCTTTTGCTGCAGCGCCTCCTTTTCCAAATGATTTGGAGATCTTCCATATTTTAGTTCCTATCAATCAACAAATAGGGAGAAATTAGATAACAATGACTTTCTTCTAGTACAAACTTTATTAAAAAAATATCACATGTTTAATATACTTACAAAGGTTGTTATTAGTGCGTGTTGGTTGGGAGAAACAAGCACTCTCCCATAGATTTCCCAAAGGAATTTGTAAGTTTTTATTTGTGCTTAATAACAGACTTAAGCTTATTTTGAAGTGGTATATTGGTTTGTTTTCACAGCAAGGTTATTTTGGTCAAATCATTGTTGCGGTATTTAAAATTACATGAAACTTATATGAGTTTATTATCTGCATTAGGATTCCTAGGAAATCTACCCATGTGAAAACCTTAATGCTGTAATATCTACGTATTGTGACTTGAATTAATGTTTGGATCTTGATGCTGAAATGACACAGTTGTGTCTTTGCCTACAGTTTAAAATATATATTTTGTAATATTTTACAATCGTTTCTGGGGTTACAAAATTTCCTCTCTCCATCCCTACCAATGATGTTGGTATCCAGCTGTGCCAATAATGTTGGTATTGGAGTTGCCCAACACAATGCTAGTTGTTATGCATATCTCATGAATATGGATTATTAGGAATTTGTTCCACTGGTTGTAGGTGTCAATAGCCCACTAATGGTGTTATGGGTTGCAATCTGATTCAGTCGTTGATGATTCACATGCATGGGGAACTTGAGCCTCTGTAGTTGGTGGGGAGCATGACATCACTAGAGTAGGATTTCTTATCTACTCTCCACTATGTCTTGAGTAGTTTGCACCAAATATTCATGGTCCAATACTGGGTGATCAGGAGTTGTTTTGCTAAACATATTGAAGTCCAAGCCTTTGTTTTGCAAAAAGGTAATGCACTAAATGATAGAAAACCAAGCATACTGTAATTCCCGTTTATGTTTGGCTGACATTTCCATAAATTGCAGGAAGTACTTATTTATTTGCGGTTTGTAAGTCACTTATTGTTTCTTTATCAGATGAAATATAATTGATATCTCATCCTGCAGAAATAGTACTACATCCACGGTTTGTAAAATGATCAATGATTTATATCAAAACCTAAACACTCTTGGAGAGCAATGGAATCTATGACATCATCTCTAAATTTGACACCACAGTAATAGAATTGGCAGTAACAACATACCAAGCAACTCTGCTATTGTTGTTCAATGAAGATACGAAGCTGAGCTATGTAGAAATTAAATCTCAACTAAATTTGGAAGATGAAGATCTTATTCGACTTCTGTATTTAGTTTCATGTGGCAAGAACAAGATTCTTCTAAAGGAAACTAGCACTGCAACAATATCTACAAGTGATAATTTTGAATTCAATACTCCCTTTTCGCACAAGTTGAAAAAGATTAAGATTCCACTTACAGATATGAATGCAAATGAGAGGAATAGAGTAATCTAAAATGTAAAAGAAGACAGACATTTATAAATAGATTCAACAATAGTTCTCATCATGAAGGCTAGAAAAATCTTACCTCGGCAACAACTATTGAGTGAGTGTGTTGAGCTCCAAAGCACATTCAAGCCCGAACTTAAAGCAATAAAATCCAGAATTCAGGACTTGATCTCAAAGGAGTACCTAGAACATGACAATGAAAACGATAATTTATTGAGATATATAGCCTAATATCGCTGATTGAGATGCAAGTTGAAAACAAATCTGTAATGCAACTTATTGTTAATTTTGTTTTATTTTAGAGAAATAAAACATATCACAGATTGGATTTTCCATGTGAGTTAGATTGAATAACATAGAAATACTCTATTTTGCGATAGAGGATGAAGAAGTTTTCCAGGTCACTTGCAAATCACTCACCCAGTTCTACCTTCAAGAGGAGGGACTTTAGATAATGCATGGTTTTTGTGCCACAACTCATCACAGGAGAGAACACTGCTCGACTCATGCTACTGTTCCTTAAATTTTGTTTTATGTTTCAGACAGGGAGTTCCATCCCTTCGTCTACAAGGAAATAACATAAAGTAGCAATGGATCAATATAGAAGTTGAAACTATTAGGATCTAAAGGAGTGGTGGTTTTATCCACTACTCTGGCTAGTGCCTAAAAAATATAAAATTTGGGTTTGGTGGTTGTGAATTCCATTAGCCTAATTTTGTGTCCACCAGAAACCTATCAATTATTTTGGCTATACCCTCCTTAACCTTCCTTTCATTACAACAATCTTACAAATAACATGCACTTTCAGAACCTAACCACATTTTTCCAGTGTAAGCGAACACCTAGGATCAATTTCTGAATCTTTTCTTTACCTTTAATGGGCTTCTTTCCCTTACCTTTGTTGGTAGCAATGTTTTTGATGTCGACCAATCAAATTGTAGTCAAAGAGCCCCCAGCTCCAATGGTTTTTCAGACTGGTTGCGCTTGATCTCCACGTCCGAACATTCAATGTGCGAAGAGATAACAACAAATTATTGGAAAGGTGGCCAATTATAGTTTAAAAGGCCCTCTTGGGAAACAACTACCTCTATTGGACAGGCAGGTTTCTTAGCTGTCAGGATTCAAATGTTTGTACCTCCACCAACCTCCATTACTTGCGTGTGATGGACACTGCGAGTCAACCGACTTGAGTTAAAAACTCCAAGCGTCGATCTCTGAGAAAACTGTACATAGCAAGTTTTCTTCCCAAGAACTGGATCCATTAGAAAACACATTGCCTCACAAATAGCGTTGATGTTGTTTATATATTGATCACAATCAAGGTTCAACTGAAAGAGGCCATTTGTGAGGACAACAGACACTCGGACCTAAGTGGAGCAATGGATAACAATCATCCGCATCAGCGTAATAATTAATGAATTTCATATGAGGAAATCAACAGAAAAAGAGAGATGTGTACATAGCTAGGAATATACCAATGCATTCATTGCTCTGGATTTCTTGTGGCGTTGGAAACCAGGCTTCTTTTCATGGGATACATAAACTAACCGTGGCAATTCATTGCCAAAATTGTTAACTCCCCCTGATTCAGTCACTAACGGAGGCTGCAGAGCATCTTCAAATGGTGTGCTAGTAACAACCTTATCATTATCTTATGTAAGCTCACGATTTGTCAATGGCGTACTACATTTTGGTCCAAATAATGTGTACAAGCAAGGAGATATATCATGGCCCTCAGTATGTCCAAGCGTCTACAGTGGTGTGTCAAAGGATTCCATCCTCTGTTCCAGTGTAGGTGATGACATATTTTGTGAAACAAATTGTTTACTTATCTCCTAAAAAGAAAAAATGAAAAAATGAAAAAATGTCACACATACAGTGCACCAACTGTGTACTACATTCCTTAAGATGAATCTGATAAAGAAGATGGAAAAATATGAAGTTCATAACATAATTTAGCTTACCTTTTCAGAATCCTTTGCTGCTATTTCATTTTCTTTGTGTAGATTCTATAGCTTCCATAAGCTAAGTTGTCCCACCAGCCCAGCATGACTCTCCTTCAATGAACTATGCAAGGCTCATCACTTCCTAGGGCCTGTAAACAGAAATGGTATCTCTGGTTATCTTTGTGCTTCCATTAAGTTTTCAATTCATCGGCCTTCTGGAAGGTGTAGCATAGAATGACTCTGGAAGTTGTCCTTGTAAGTCCAATTGAAAAGTTTGCAATCTATTACTCAAAGTCAGTATTTTGTCTACAATTTGGTTCTTTTTGAATCCCCTTTACTAGGAACATTCATATCAGCCAAAATAGTAGAACCTTCAGCTACTTCTCCAGATTCCACAGGATTTTCTGTAAGGAGAATACTTTCAAAATTCTCTGTCCCTTCCAAAACCATATCATCCTTCTCCATGACAGACACATGGTCTCCAAGTGGGACATGCAGTGACAAATATTTAGTCTCTGATGTCACATCATTTTCTATAAGCTCAAGCTGGGGTATCATATTCTGGCCGCTCAGCATGTTCAAGCCTCTTCAATGGCTTATCCAGGGAAAGTTGTTGATTGCACACATCCTTGTCTTCTAGAAGAGATTCATTCATACCTAAACAAGGGGATATATTGTAACTTTTTCTAATTCTGAATTTTTGGATGGAATCCTGGAGCCAGGGCCAAATAAGGTGCTTAAACAAGTTGATATATTATATCCCGCCATAACCTCATGAATCCTCAACGGAGTATCCAATTGGGAAGGTTCCTGCTTGCTCACCACAATCTGTATATTTTCTCCAAATTTGAAATTTTGGGTCTCTCCAGCTTCATGGCCATTGTTTCCCTCAATTTTGGCAGGGTCAATGAATCCCTCATGTTTTCTCTTGTTGTCCATATCAAACAATTGTTCTCTAATTGGACTTGCAGCAGTTATGCCATCAACAATAAAAATTCTTTCCTGGCATGCTCCATCTTCAACTTCATTCTTTTCCGCAGCTATATCATATCCCTCTGTAACCTCACATGTCTTCAAAGGATTATCCAATCGGTAAAGTTCTTGCTTGCAGGCAACTTATGTAACAATCTTTGAGATATTTTCTGGAAGAGAATCATCAATACCTGAACAAAATAAAGCATCATTACTCTCCATAAGATTTGGCTTATCTAATGGATCACTAAAGTCCAGTACCAAAAAAAGAATTCAAGCAAGAAGACATATCAAGGACTTCTGTAAGCATAGGCATCTTCAATGGAGTATCCATGTTAGAAAGTTCCTGGCTATTGGCCACTGTGTCTACTTTCACAAGTTGTATATTTTCTCCAACTTTGAATTCTTGTGTCTCTTCAGCTCCATTTTGTATAGATTGTTCTTCCTGGTCATCCTTATTACCATACTTGAAACAAGTCATTCATACTACTGAAATGGAGCAGCCCTACTGCTAGATAAAGCTCAAACTTGATGAAGATCTTCTTACTGTTATTCAAAACTTTTTGCAGGGTTATGATTTGAAACCTTGCTTCGACTGAAACCCCTAGTGTAAAAGATAGTTTTGATTTTGAAATGCTAATAGTATAGACAGTGGATGTCAACAATATCATTGATTGCTAGAACAATCTGCCCATGCATATCCTCTTCCTTGATTATGATATTGAAGATAGGCAAAGGAAATTATACCAATGAGATAGATCAATGCTTCAGAGAATGAAGATTGGTGGATACTCCTGGAATTATTATGGAGATTGAAGACACAACAAAAGTCTGACATTCCTTAGAAGTGAAGTCAGATGATCTTGGGTATCATAAAGATCTGTTCCTTTCACTTCTTCATAGGCACCTTACTAGCTAGCGCTAGTGAGAAGTATCAGTGAAATCTGAGGGAGCAACATATCTTTTCTTTCTATGCCAACTATATGCCCTAGACTTGAATCTAAACAACGAATTGTCAACAATGGTGTCTTGTCACTTAAAAAAAAAAACTCAACAGTGCCTTGTGGATCTTAAATTCAACAGGTTTATTTATGTTGGTCTCTGTAAGATTACAGTCTTCATTAGGAGTTCTTTTCATGGTCATATAAGATGATGTCATTTGATGCTATTGGTTAGATTACATATAAATAGTGAATTCTCAACAATGGTGTCTTGTCACTTAAAAAATACTCAACAGTGCCTTATGGATCTTAAATTCAACATGTTTATTTATGTTGGTCTCTGTAAGATTACAGTCTTCATTAGGAGTTATTTCCATGGTCATATAAGATGATGTCATTTGATGCTATTGTTTAGATTAGATATATATGTAGTATAGATTCCATATTAACTATGCATTAGTGCCAAAATATGTCGCAGAGAAGCAATGTAGATTGATGCCATTCATTCAAACTGACTTTGTTGTAGAGGAACGTGTCAGTCAACCTGTGCGTTAATGTTATACATAATGCAGAGGAACAAAGTCTTATACATCGTGAGCCATATGAACTGTGTAGAGCCAAGAGCCATTGGTAATAGAATTGGTAGTAACAACATACCAAGCAGCTCTGCTATTGTTGTTCAATGAAGCTACGAAGCTGAGCTATGTAGAAAATAAATCTCAACTAAATTTGGAAGATGAAGATCTTATTCGACTTCTGTATTTAGTTTCATGTGGAAAGAACAAGATTCTTCTAAAGGAACCTAGCACTGCAACAATATCTACAAGTGATAATTTTGAATTCAATACTCCCTTTTCGCACAAGTTGAAAAAGATTAAGATTCCACTTACAGATATGAATGCAGATGAGAGGAATAGAGTGATCGAAAATGTAAAAGAAGACAGAAATTTCTAAATACATTCAACAATAGTTCTCATCATGAAAGCTAGAAAAATCTTACCTCAGAAACAACTATTGAGTGAGTGTGTTGAACAGCTCCAAAGCACATTCAAGCCCGAACTTAAAGCAATAAAATCCAGAATTCAGGACTTGATCTCAAAGGAGTACCTGGAACGTGACAATGAAAACAGTAATTTATTGAGATATATAGCCTAATATCATTGATTGAGATGCAAGTCAAAAACAAATCTGTAATACAACTTATGGTTAATTTTATTTTATTTTAGAGAAATAAAACATATCACAGATTGGATTTTCCATGTGATTTCGATTGACTAACATAAAAATACTATTTTTTTCGATAGAGGATGAAGAAGTTTTCCGGGTCACTTGCAAACCGCTCACCCAGTTCTACCTTCAAGAGGAGGGACTTTAGATAATGCATGGTTTTTGTGCCACAACTAATCATAGGAGAGAACACTGCTCGACTCATGCTATTGTTCCTTAAATTTTGTTTTATGTTTCAGACAGGGAGTTCCATCCCTTCGTCTACAAGGAAATAACATAAAGTGGCGATGGATCGATATATAAGTTGAAACTATTAGGATCTAAAGGAGTGGTGGTTTTATCCACTACTCTGGCTAGTGCCTAAAAAATATAAAATTTGGATTTGGTGGTTGTCAATTTCATTGTCACTGAAGGTAGGTATAGCCTAATTTTGTGTCCACCAGAAACCTATCAATTATTTTGGCTATACCCTCCTTACCCTTCCTTTCATTACACCAATCTTACAAATAGCATGCACTTTCAGAACCTAACCACATTTTTCCGGTGTAAGTGAACACCTAGGATCAATTTCTCAATCTCTTCTCTAGCTTTAATGGGCTTCTTCCCCTTACCTTTGTTGGTATCAATCTTTTTGATGTCGACCAATCAAACTGTAGTCAAAGAGCCCCCAACTCCAATGGTTTTTCGGACTGGTTGCGCTTGATCTCCACGTCCAAACATTCATTGCGCGAAGAGATAACAACAAATTATTTGAAAGGTGGCCAATTATAGTTTAAAAGGCCGTCTTGGTAAACAATTGTCTCTATTGGACAGGCAGGTTTCTTAGCTATCAGGATTCAAATGTTTGTACATCCACCAACCTCCTTCATTACTTCTATGTGACGGACACTGCGAGTCAACCGACTTGAGTTAAAAACTCCAAGCGTCGATCTCTGAGAAAACAGTACATAGCAAGTTTTCTTCCCAAGAACTCGATCCATTAGAAAACACATTGCCTCACAAATAGCATTGATGTTGTTTATATATTGATCAAAATCAAGGTTCAACTGAAAGAGGCCATTTGTGAGGACAACAGACACTCGAACCTAAGTGGAGCAATGGATAACAATCATCAACATCAGCATAATAATTAATGAATTTCATATGAGGAAATCAACAGAAAAAGAGAGATGTGTACATAGCTAGGAATATACCAATGCATTCATTGCTCCAGCTTTGTTGTGGTGTTGGAAACCAGGCCTCTTTTCATGGGATACATAAACTAACCATGGCAATTCATTGCCAAAATTGTCAACTCCCCCTGATTCAGTCACTAACGGAGGCTGCAGAGCATTTTCAAATGGTGTGCCATTAACAACCTTATCATTATGTTATGTAAGCTCACGATTTGTCAATGGCGTACTACATTTTGGTCCAAATAATGTGTACAAGCAAGGAGATTTATCATGGCCCTCAGTATGTCCAAGTGTCTTCAGTGTTGTGTCGAAGAATATCATCCTCTGTTCCAGTGTAGGTGATGACATATTCTGTGAAACAAATTGTTTACTTATCTCCTGAAAAGAAAAAATGAAAAAATGTCACACACACAGTGCACCAACTGTGTACTATGTTCCTTAAGATGAATCTGATAAAGAAGATGGAAAAATATGAAGTTCATACATAATTTAGCTTACCTTTTCAGAATCCTTTGCTGTTGTTTCATTTTCTTTGTGGTAGATTCTATAGCTTCCATAAACTAAGTTGTCCCACTAAACAGAAATGGTATCTATGGTTTTCTTTGTGCTTCCATTAAGTTTTCAATTCATCGGCCTTCTGGAAGGTGTAGCATAGAATGACTCTGGAAGTTGTCCTTGTAAGTCCAATTGAAAATTTTGCAATCTATTGCTCAAAGTCAGTATTCTGTCTACAATTTGGTTCTTTTTGAATCCCCTTTACTAGGAACATTCATATAAGCCAAAATAGTAGAACCTTCAGCTACTCCTCCAGACTCCATAGAATTTTATGTAAGGAGAATACTTTAAAAATGCTCTGTCCCTTCCAAAACCATAGCATCCTTCTCCATGACAGACACATGGTCTCCTAGTGGGACATGCAGTGACAAATATTTAGTCTCTGATGTCACATCATTTTCTATAAGCTCAAGCTTTTTCATTGGGGTATCATATTCCTCAGCATGTTCAAGCCTCTTCAATGGCTTATCCAGGGAAAGTCATTGATTGCACACATCCTTGTCTTCTAGAAGAGATTCATTCATACTTAAACAAGGGGATATATTGTAACTTTTTCTAAGTTCTGAATTTTTGGATGGAATTTTGGAGTCCAGGCCAAATAAGGTGCTTAAACAAGTTGATATATTATATCATGCCATAACCTCATGGATCCTCAACAGAGTATCCAATTGGGATGGTTCTTGATTGCTCACCACAATCTGTATATTTTCTCCAACTTTGAAATTTTGGGTCTCTCCAGCTTCCTGGCCATTGTTTCCCTCAATTTTGGCAGGGTCAATGAATCCCTCATGTTTTCTGTTGTTGTCCATATCAGACAATTTTTCTCTAATTGCACTTGCAGCAGTTATGCCATCAACAATAAAAATTCTTTCCTGGCATGCTCCATCTTCAACTTCATTCTTTTCCGCAGCTATATCATATCCCTCTGTAACCTCACATGTCTTCAAAGGATTATCCAATCGATAAAGTTCTTGCTTGCAGGCAGCTTCTGTAACAATCTCTGAGATATTTTCTGGAAGAGAATCATCAATACCTGAACAAAATAATGCATCATTACTCTCCAGAAGATTTGGCTTATATAATGGATCACTAAAGTCCAGTACCAAAAAAAGAATTCAAGCAAGAAGACATATCAAGGCCTTCTGTAAGCATAGGCATCTTCAATGGAGTATCCATGTTAGAAGGTTCTTGGTTGCTGGCCACTGTGTCTACTTTCACAAGTCGTATATTTTCTCCAACTTTGAATTCTTGTGTCTCTTCAGCTCCATTCTGTATAGATTGTTCTTCCTGGTCATCCTTATTACCATACTTGAAACAAGTCATTCATACTACTGAAATGGAGCAGCCCTGCTGCTAGATAAAGCTCAAACTTGATGAATATCTTCTTACTGTTATTCAAAACTTTTTGCACGGTTATGACTTGAAACCCCGCTTCGACTGAAACCCGAAGTGTAGAAGATAGTTTTGATTTTGAAATGCTAATAGTATATAAAGTGGATGTCAACAATATCACTGACTACCAAAACAATCTGCCCATGCATATGATCTTCCTTGATTATGATATTGAAAATAGGCAAAGGAAATTATACCAATGAGATAGATCAATGCTTTAGAGAATGAAGATCGGTGGATACTCCTAGACTTATTATGGAGATTGAAGACACAACAAAAGTCTGACATGCCTTAGAAGTGAAGTCAGATGATCTTTGGTATCATAGAGATTTGTTCCTTTCACTTCTTCATAGGCGCCTTACTAGCTAGTATCAGTGAGTTCTGAGGGAGCAACATATCTTTTCTTACTATGCCAACTATTTGCCGTAGACTTGAATCTAAACAGTGAATTGTCAACAATGGTGTCTTGTCACTTAAAAAAAAAAACTCAACAGTGCCTTGTGGATCTTAAATTCAACAAGTTTATTTATGCTGGTCTCTGTAAAATTACAGTCTTGATTAGGAGTTTTTTCCATGGTCATATAAGATGATGCCATTTGATGCTATTGGTTAGATTTCATATAAACAGTGAATTCTCAACAATGGTGTCTTGCCACTTAAAAGATACTCAAAAGTGCCTTATGGATCTTAAATTCAACATGTTTATTTATGCTGGTCATTGTAAGATTACAGTCTTCATTAGGAGTTATTTCCATGGTCATATAATATGATGCCATTTGATGCTATTGGTTAGATTACATATATATGGAGTATCGATTCCATATTAACTATGCATCAATGCAAAAATATGTCGCAGAGAAGCAATGTAGATTCATGCCATTCATTCAAACTGACTTTGTTGTAGAGGAATGTGTCAGTCAACCTGTGTGTTAATGTTATACATAATGCAGAGGAACAAAGTCTTATACATCGTGACCATATGAACTGTGTAGAGCCAAAGACACATCTATATATATACAGAGGACAGTAAGACACATATGTGCAGTGAAGCCTACTAGGTCGCAGAGGAACAATGTCTCTATGTCAATGTGATCATTGATGAATGGATGAACAATGTACAATGTAGTATATAAGAGATGGGAAACTGTAACTGAGAGCAATAACAAGGTCCCTTAAGAACAATGAAGATTTAGAGTGAGAGACTTCCTATGGCGCGAGTCATGTAAAAAAACCTACAAACTTTGTAACCAGAGTCATTACATCAGAGGGAACAACACATCAGTACTATCATTACTGAGACAATCCATCTTTTATCTGGAACAAAATCATACATATCTTCATGAGGGAACACATTCTTACAGTCCACAAAATCGATTGAAATGTCTGCTTCTGTTTCAAGAATAGAATCAGTTATACCTGAACAAGGGAACATATCATTATTATCTTGAAGCTTCGCTCGTTTAATTTGTTCTAGAATTATTGCAGCAAATCATTAGTAGCTGGGTTGTGTCTCTTCAGCTCTGTTCTATATAGATTGTTCTTCCTGGTCATCCTCTTTTCCCTCAATTTTTTTAGGGGCAATGAATCCCTCATGTTTTCCATGGTTGTCCATATCAAACAATTTTTTTTTAATTGGACTTGCATCAGTTATGCCATCAATAATACTAATGCTTTCTTGATATGCTTCATCTTCAACTGGATTCTTTTCTAGAGCTACATTGTAAGATCCACGTTCTACTTGATCACCATCTATTAAGGGAATTTGAACATTCTTGGTGATCTACTCAATTACATCTTCCTCGTTTTGAGGAATTGAACCATAATGTTTATAAACAGCGCGGACAATGTCAAAGTTGGTGAGGGTAAGTTCAGATGGATCAACTAACCTCTGTACTGTGTCTTTATAAGCCACACAGATTTGTCCCACTACCTCCCTGACCCGTGAACTTTCTTTCTCTCTTGCCACCAATAGCTTCAATCTACGGAAGATCTGGTATTGCTGGCCCTTTTTCGTTCCCACTGCGTCTTTTTCTGTTTTTGGTTGTCCTCCCAAGTCCCCTCCTTCCACCTTTTTTCCTATTCGAAATCGGGGTTTCCCAGAGCAAATGTTCTATGGTCAGCATATTGAAGATGGAGCGAGATCCATAGGTTCCAGAGCTAGCCCTTTTTCCTTCCCACCGCGTTTTTTCTGGTTATCCTCCCAATACCCCTCCTTCCACCTTTTTTCCTATTCGAAATCAAGGTTTTCTGGAGCAAATCGGGGTTGTCTGGTGTGAATGATCATAGATCAGCGCATCGAACATCGGAGTGAGATCCATAGCTTCCAGCACTGGGCTTTTTTTTCCGTTCCCACCGCCTTTGGTTTTCTGGAGTGAATCGCGGTTTTCACAGCCCATTGAACATGGCAATGAGGTCCATAGGTTCCAGCATAGTTAGGGCAGGCCAAAAAACAATAATCTATTTATTGGCCATCTATATTTATTTCTTTAAATTACAATAATATGTAGTAAATACATAAATAAATATATATACATATTCATCATTTTTTTAAAGGAACTAATGACTTTAACAATTAATTCCTAAAAATTCTTTTTATCTTTATATATACATATATTTATTATATAATTTTATAATTAGTTAGTTTTCTTACTAAGTTAATTATATTTTTCTAATTTATTTTCTTTATTATTAAATAGTTAATACTTGTAACTATCTATTAACTTAACAACCAATTAAATTAAAATTACTTTATACATATAATTTATATATTTATTTAAAGGTAAGGTCCCTTATTATAACTAACTTCTATTTAATTTATTAAATAACTATTTTTATTTTTTTTATTTTTCTTACCTTGGTCCCAAGTCAAATTTAGTCATTGGTCTAGTTAGCCGTTGGAGGCTATGCTCAAACTATTTAACATGCAAAGTTGGATCTGATTCTTCAACTTGTCCTGATGATGAACCACATTGGTTGGTTCGAAACACGTCGACAAATGATATATCTTGTGATTTACGCTGGAAAAATTTCTCGTAAACTACACATTAAGAAAGTTCGTGCACTCCTGTATGGATAAACATGCTTATTATCTTTCATGAGTTTCATCAAATATTTAACATATTATTGATCAACTTTAGATATTCATCATCTCCAATTAACAAATATACATTAAGCAAGTTCATGCACTCTTATATCGATAACATGCTTATTATTTTTCATGAGTTTCATTAAAGATTTAACATATTATTCATCAACTTTGGATTTGGTGAGGATGAATTCTAGTATATTACCAAGTGTATGTTTTTGTTTCAATTGTAGTTTTTACTTTCATGATTAATTTGGTTGTAATTTTTACTTCCACGATTAATTTAGTCTAAGTTCTCTAGGTAGTCATTAATGATCTATTCGGTGCTATGTGGGGGTTTTAATTTTCAACAAATCTGAAGTATCTATGTTACATTGGGATCTAGTGACCTTGTTGAAAAACCCTAGCAAACATCTTTGAAACCATCTACTCGCACTAGTTGAACTTGAGATTTCTCAAAAACTGAAAGGAACAAATAAGGGTTGCTTTGCCAATCCACTCATAACCTAATCCTCAAAGCCTGGCAGAGATGCAAGACGTTGATGTGAGCATAGAGGCAAACTTAATTGCTAAGAAAAATAGAGCGAGAGCCGAAAGAAGAACCACCTTTAAAGAGGAACCTTCAGCCCTAGACCAAAAACTCGATGCTATTCTCAGTGGCATGCACAGACTAGGAGATAGAATAGAAACGGTTGAGAGAAAGGCTATGTGGGATGCACCACAAGCCAACACTATGAAAAACCATAATTTTAGGAAAACTCACAACCCAAACGCCAGACGATCCAACCCAAATCATGATATAAGACCTCCGTTCCAAGAGAACTACACGGAGGCATCGACATCTAGCGAGCCATTAGAAGATACTCATATAAACTGCGTGGGCTCAAAGAGTGAACAACAGGTTTTCTTAACACAAGAAGACTGCCATCTTATCCAACAAAACCAAGCTGATCTAGACTTTAGTGAATTTCAGACTCAAACCGGAGAGTCTTTTGACTTCAAAAAAGGCTACAACTCTGTTGTGTATGAGGTGCACAAGAAATACAAACTAAGGACTAGAACAATTGATGTGCCCGAGCCCGTCAAACAAAAGCAAACAAAACAGCCCAAGAAGATTAAAAGATCGATTGTTATTTCAGAGCCAGTTGATGACACGATCCCAAAACTGCAGGAAGTAACTATGGAAGACATAACAGACATGCAGTCTGCTAATGATCAGCCTTTGCTATCTTCCCCCACAAAAGAAAATTTGAATAGCATTCTGCAAAACCTTCCCAAAATAGAGATATCACAAGGTAGCACTCACCATAACACTGATAGTCAGGAGGAAATCATAGAAAATACACTTGAAAGGGGGAAATCAGCTACCACCAACACAAAGACTCCATTGGAGAAACCATTCAGCTTAGAAGCAGAAATAAGCAAACTAAAAATTTCCACCCCCCTCTCTGAGCTTGCCAAACACAATGTGTATAGGCAAAAAATCCAAAAAACACTTCAAATGCCAGAGACCAAAGATGATGTCAATATTTTAGATGATACGCCTGAGCTGTTATTCGGTCCTGAGGTTAATAGAAAACCAGCATATGGAACTGTTCTACCCTTTTATGTAAGCCTGCATATACACGACAAAGTCTTGCACAATGCTATGTTTGAATCAGGGGCCTCACACAATCTTATGCCCAAAGCAGTAATGGAAAAGATGAACCTTGATATCACGAGACCATACAAAGACCTATTCTCCTTCGATTCAAGTCAGGTCAAGTGTCTAGGTTTAATCAAAGATCTATGTGTGTCTTTAGTCCAGTATCCCAACAAAACAATTATGATGGACGTGGTGGTCATTGACATTCCACTAGAGTATGGGATGCTCTTGTCAAGATCTTGGGGAGCAAAGCTCCAAGGATCCCTTCAATTTGACCTCTCTTACGCCACTATCTCAGTCTTTGGGCAACCAAAGAGATTGTATAAAGAAACACTGATGAAGTATGTGGTGAGTAGTGAGGAAAGACCCCAAAACTTTCCCATTTACTCAATCCATTCTGACATGGATTCATTTATTCTGTTTAATGACGATAGTTCCCCAACCGATGATAAGCCTTTGGATTTAGAACAAGAAGAAGGCATAACTGAGGAATCAGTTACCCTTACCCAGCAAACCCTAACATCTGAAGAGGCTCCTGAAACAGGAAATTCAAAAATGCTCGCTCCAATGATAATTTCAACTCCCAATGCTAGTCAAGACCAAGAAATCCTATGGTATTTGGAGTTTAACGGTTCAGTAAATAAGCTAGGAGCAGGGGCAGGGGTATGGATCCATAACAGCCAAAACGACCATGCAGAGGGTCATGCGTATAGATTGAATTTCAAATGCACCAACAACATGGCAGAGTATGAGGCCCTCCTTTTAGGCCTTAAACTCATCAAAGCTCTTAGGGCTACAAAAATTTCCATTCTAGGTGACTCCGACCTAATAATCCAACAAATGAAAGGCAACTTTGTCACCAATAACAACAAGCTGAGAGCTTATAGGACTGCTGCCACAGAAGTACTCAATTACTTCACTGAATCTAAGCTTGCCAAGATATCGAGAAGCCATAACATCCATGCTCACAGTCTAGCCACTTTCGCTAGCACTTGCAAGTTCCCTTTTCAGCCCAATCACCACTTCACTGCTGAGGTAAAGCATAGGCCTGCTGTCCCTAACAATATTAAAGATTGGCAAATCTTTGAGGACGATGCACAAATTAACAATTTTTTGACTATGCAGCAAGAATTTTCAAAATTAAACATTGACATCGATACCATGGGTGACCAACCACAAACAACAACCCAAAATCAGCAAACCCTAACAGCTGAAGAGGCTAGAAAAATGCTATGCCCAACCAGCTTTGATGCCAAAAACATGCAAGAGCTCAGGCAGATACACTTAGGAGAAATAGCTGAAACAGAGGCTAAAATCATTGATTTAAAAGACAATTTCTTACCTGTTGGTCTCACCCCATTAGAAGACATCTTTGATGCAAACGATGTCCCCAAAAAACCAAAAATACAACCTCAAAATACTGCAATTGAAGACTATAATATTGGAACCGTAGACAATCCCAAAATGATCAAAATGTCCAAATCTTTGCCACTTGATCAAAAACCAAAGTATATTGACCTATTCAAAGAGTTCCAAGATGTATTCGCTTGGAGATATGAGGACTTGAAGTCCTATGACACCTCAGTTATTCAACATACCATCCCTCTAAAACCAAATCAAAAGCCCTTCAAACAAAAACTAAGGAGAATCAATCCAGTCCTTCTCCCTTTGATCGAAAAGGAAGTGAAAAGAATGTTTGAGGCTGGCATTATAGCACCCATTATATTTTCGGAATGGGTATCCATTCTTGTTCCCACAAGAAAGAAGACAGGTGAGATCGGGCTGTGTGTAGACTTAAGGAATCTGAACCAAGTCTCCCTTAAATACCACTACCCACTGCCCAAAATGGATCACATTCTCCAAAGAGTAGTGGGGTCATCCAGAATCTCTTTGCTAGATGGCTTTTCAGGTTTCAATCAAATACTTGTCCACCCAGATGACCAAGACAAAACAACCTTTACAACACCGTGGGGAACATTTAAATATGTGAAGATGCCTTTCGTACTAAAGAATGAAGGTGCTACCTTTCAACGAGCCATGGACATTGCATTTTCCAGGGAAATCCATGATTTCTTGGTTATCTATCTCGACGAACTAACCCCTTTCTCTAAATCTGACCAAGAACACCTCAAACACCTCAGGCAAGTATTCATGACATGTAGAAAATATGGCATTTCTTTAAACCCCAAGAAGTCCCTCTTCGGCCTTGAGGAAGGCAAGCTTCTAGGCCATATTATTTCAAAAGATGGCATCAAAATTGATCCAGAAAGAATCCAAGCCATTCTGCAAATCCCTTATCCGAGAAACATCAAAGAGTTGCAGGCATTCCTTGGAAAAATCAATTTCCTAAGGAGATTTATCCCAAACGTAGCTGAGCTATTAAGACTGTTAAGCAACATGTTAAAGAAAGATTCCAAGGTGAAATGGACTCTAGAGGCCAAGCAAGCATTTGAGAGTATTAAAATTGCACTAACCCAAACTCCGGTCCTCACAAGCCCGCAGTTTGATAAGGATTTTATCATCTTTTATTTTGCTTCATAGCACACGATAGCTGCTGTCCTTCTGCAAAAGGACGACCAAGGAAATGAAAAACCAATTGCATTCTTTAGCAGAGCCCTTAGAGATGCCCCTTTAAAGTACCAAATCATGGAGAAACAGGCGTATGCTCTCATTAAGGCAATCAAGGATTTTCGAGTTTACATTTTATATTCACATGTGATCGCCTATGTCCCACATGCTGTCGTAAAAGACATATTAAATCAAGAGCGACTAGAAGGCAAAAGAGGCAAGTGGATTGCCAATATCCTTGAATATGACATTGAAATAAGACCCACTAAGCTCATAAAGGGACAAGGTTTAGCCAAACTGCTATCTGAAACCAATTTGCAAGCCTTAGACATTAACCAGCTGGACAATGAACAGGAGCTGGCGACTCCACAGATCACTGAGACCTTTTTGCAATCCCCATGGTACGTTGATATTTGTTACACATTATTAAACCTATGCGCTCCTCCAGGATTTTCCAAGACCAAAAAGAGATTTCTACAAATGAAGGTGTCAAAATTTTGTGTCATAGATAGTGCTTTGTTTTGGAAAAACCATGAAGGAATATTGTTGAACTGTTTAAATGTCAATGAAACTAACCATGTTATGAAGGAGTTCCATGCAGGGGGTTGTGGAGGGCATTTATATTGGAAGTCCACTGCTGACAAGATCTTAAGGGTGGGTTTCTATTGGCCCTCTTTGTTTGCAGATGTAAAAAAGTTTGCTGCCTCATGCCACAAATGCCAGATCTTCGAAGGCAAAAGAAAGTTGCTGCCCTTGCCCCTTAGACCCATCTCAACCGAAAAACCTTTCCAACAATGGGGTCTTGACTTCATCGGAGAAATCCATCCCTTTTCCTCAGGCCAGCACAAATGGATTCCTATAGCCACCGACTATTTCACCAAGTGGATTGAAGCCATACCATGCAGGAAAGCCAATGATTCCACCATTATCCAATTTCTCGAAACCAATATCCTCTCCAGATTTGGCTGCCCTGAGAAAATCATTACAGATAACGCCAATGCCTTCAAATCCAAAAAACTGATTAATTTTTGCCATAAATTCCACATCACCCTAGGCCACTCCACAACCTATTATCCTCAAGGCAATGGCTTGGCCGAATCTTCCAACAAAAGCATGATTAATATCATCAAGAAAATACTAGAAGAAAGCAAGAAGAACTCGCACAAAAAACTTACCAATGCCCTTTGGGCTAACAGATTGTCAACCAAGAGGTCCATCGGGATGAGCCCTTATGAGTTGGTATATGGTATGGAGGCCAAATTTCCATCTTCTCTAGGCATTCTTGTTATCAAGCTACTACAGGAAATCCAAGCTGAACCAAATGATATTCAATAAAGAGTTAACCAGACCATTCATGTTCAGCAAACTAGAGAGCAAGTTTTCAACAAAGCTCAGATCTTACAAGACAAGCTGAAGAAAATATTTGACAAGAGGACTAAGGCTGAGGATTTCTATGTTGGCAACAAAGTTTTGAGGTGGGACTCACGAAGAGAAGACAAGGGGAAACATGCAAAGTTCGATTTTTTATGGAAAGGCCCATTTGTCATTAGCGTTGTGCAGGGTAATAACACGTATTTCCTCAAAACCGCAGCTGACAGCACAGTGGAGGATGGCCCTGTTAATGGCCGAATGTTGAAACATTATGGATATCCCTTCTAAAAGATATAATGCCCCTGTATATATGTTTAGATCAATATTTGTACATATGGCAACACTTTCCTTTTTTCTTTTTTTGTTGTTGTTTTGTTTTTATGTATATAAGCAATCGATTACTTCGAACCAAAAGGTTATGTCTCCCTAATAAATCACAGCAAGTTCACATTTTGGATACATAAAGAAACAATTGTCACAAGATCTGGCGAACTAGATTCTATTTGAGGACCATCAGTACATGGCAACATCATTATTTCAGACCTTGTACCCCGTGAAAACCTTTTTCAGGCCAGCTAGAAACTTCTCAAGAAAATGTTGTTGAAGCTCTCTCACAGGATATAGTATCTAACAATTTTGAAGGTTTTATTTTTGGATAAACTCCTCTAAAAAATCTCTAAAGGAAGGCAACGATTGATTCCACACCATCCTTCCTTCATCATCTAAAATAAAAAAAGAGGTGGAACTCAAGCAAATCTATCCAAAGCACATGTTAGAAACTTGGTTGCTGGTGGAAAATGATGCCGTAGTCAACACAATTCTGCCAAAGATGCTGTCATTTTCTTTTACCACATTTATCCAATGGATCTTCAGCGTCTCTGCTTTCTTTCGTTTACCGTCCACTTAACTCCTCTGTTGTGGATCATGCTTACAATTATTTTTATATATCCGCAGATTCAAAAGCCCCTCATTTCCACTCATTTGTAAGCTAGAGTAAAAAGGGTCAATGACATTTGCAGTGGTAGTTATTTTGAATAGATCCTAGACCTCCAAATGCACCACTCTCAGACCTGCTAAAACACAAGGCTACCATTTACATTGCATTGCTTTGTTGAGAAGACTATTTACTTTGGCGTGGAACTATCAGCTCCAGATTTGGCATGAGGAGTTTTCTCTGGTATGCAAACAAGTTAATGCTAAATCTTGATATTTGTAAAGTTTGTTTCCTTTTTGTCTACAAACAACCCTTCAAATTTTTTACATCCAAACGCATTTCCTTATCTGGTATCAGTCCATGTATTCTAGCTCTTATCAAACTAGGCTTATGCCTCAAATTAACCCTGGTGTGATAAAAAAGGGTCATAAGTCTTTGACGCTGAGAGCTGGAAAGAAATAGTTTCTACATTGGCCTGGCAAGCAGCTTCAAATATCAAGCCAGACGCTAGTGGAGGAAGAGCAATGGATCCTATTTGTTATATAAAAGTGAAGGTGTGCGTCAGAAAGAAACAAATTCAGCTTGTGAGAGCTTTTCACCACCATCTTTTTCTTCTGGTCATTCAAAATCTGGGTTTTCCGGTAAGAAGAGCATGCCCTAAGTGAGGGTTATGCTGCGACCCTTCTCTTTTTCCTATTCTTCCAATGGCGCTGCAACAATAAAGAATGTCAGTGCCTTCACTGATGATAATTTCAGGATATGCAGAAATATGTGTTTGGATGATTCGTATCTCTTCACATATAGAGGAGAGAGTCTGAATAAGAGAGGTATATACACAACGAGGTCTGAAAATAGAAGAAATAGTTATTCCACCATTGATAGCTCAATGCCCAGCAATTCTGTAGAGTCAATGGATAATTGTATAGGAGCTGCTTCTACATGTTTCCTGCGGACAAACATGATGTTTTTTTAGAGAAATCATCATCGTTGTCTGTTGCCAGATCTGTGCCATCTACTTTCAGATTTGCAAATGAGGGACTAGAATCACCCACCTCAAAACAACAAATGGATTGGTTGCCTCAAAGTTTAATTAGATTTCCTAAGGATGAAAAGCTCTGCCCAACAGATGAATTTGTTAAAAGTGAATGCACATACATGGAGGAGACTATGCAGGATGACAAAGGTAAGGCTGATTTTTCTTCAGATCTTATGCATGATATGGAAAGTAAGATAAAATGTGAAGGAAGTTTGATTTTTATGAATGATGGTGAAGCAAGAGGGAAACAGCCTAGACCATGTTTGTTAGATAACTGCGTTGACTTAGGTGTGTGGAGAAGGCTTGTGTCATTTGAAATTCAGTTTGGGTTGGAAAGGATGTAGTCTTTGAGGTTGGGTTATGGTTCCAATTGGAATTGTTGTACAGGAAAGTCTGGGTTGAATTCAGACAAATTTTCAAAATATTTAGTCCCAGACATTAATGTGGCTAAGGTCTTGGACAGCGCAAAGAGAAGTCTCGTGAAGCTCCTCTCTCTCAAGGACGACCTTGTGTCTTCTGTTGACATTGCATTGAATCTGGGTTTGTCATCAACATGCACAGTTGTAGCTACTATGGGAATGCTTAGTACTGCAGCATATGTTTTGACAATGGATATGTTTGGGCCAATAGCTGATAATGCAGGTGGAATTGTGGAAATGAGTCAACAGCCTGAAAGTATAAGAGAAATTACAGATTTTCTTGATACAGTCGGGAACACCACAAAAGCAACCACCAAAGGCTTTGCAATTGGATCTGCTGCATTAGCTTCTTTTCTTTTATTCAGTGCCTATATGGATGAAGTATCATCTTATGCTCATCAACCATTTACGCAGGTTGATATAGCTATTCCAGAGGTGTTTCTTGGAGGTCTATTGGGATCGATGCTTATTTTCCTATTCAATGCATGGGCATGTTCTGCAGTTGGTCGAACAGCCTAGGAAGTTGTTAAGGAAGTGCGGAGGCAATTTATAGATCGACCTGGCATAATGACGTACCAAGAGAATCCAGATTATGCACGTACGTTGCAATAGTAACAACTGCTTCACTTGTTTTAATGCCTGTGTTATATCAGCCTTTGTGCTTTTTATCATGTGTGCCTCATCACAAATGAGTAAGTCAAGACCACTCTGCAAAGCCTCACAAATATCATCTGCGACAGCCTTTTCTTTCACATATTTTCCTAAAGATAAGTTTCGAAATGCTGCATAGCCTATCAGTAGAACTCCACCATTCTTCCTCCATTGCCCGTGTTCCTCCATGAATTATTCAAACAATTTAACTAATCCGATTCTTGAAGGTAATTTATCACTATACTTTGAGTTGCCACAAGCACAACTGCACCACAGAGGAAGAATATGAACAATTTGTAAAATCAAATCGTTATAACAAATACAACGCGTTTCTTAGCGGTTGTGCTCGTAAGTCGCAGGAAAGCTTGACTTGAAAAGATGTCTGGCAGCTTTCACCTTCAGATCCTCTCCAAGGTGATGAAAATCTTAAGCTGGTTAAAAGTTGCATAGTATGGGAATCTTCTTTCTCATCTGCAGGGCCTGATTCAGGAATCAATGTGCTCATGAAACCAGGAAGAATTGGAGATATTGCAAATGAGATTGAGGGCCCTGCACTTACAAGATAACCCTGACCAGAGGAGTGAAAATCTATCACTGTAATGTGCACAATGGGGTCCGAGAAAAAGGGAGTGAAACTTGATATCTGATGTTTTAATTGGTGCCTCATTTAATACTCTAGGTCGGTATACAGATCAGCCTTTACTTGGTGCCAAAGTTGTTGCTTCAATGCTAATGTTTGCAATGGTCTCTGGTATTCTCATGGCCTTGTTTTTGAATACTGTTGGAGGTGCTTGGGATAATGCAAAGAAGTACATCGAAAGTGGTGCTCTTGATGGAAAAGGAAGTGAAGCTCACAAAGCAGCTATTACAAGAGGCATAGTCGGAGATCCATTCAAAGACACTGTTGGACCATCACTACATGTGCTCATCAAGATGCTTGCAACTATTACATTGGTCATGGCACCAATGTTTTTGTGAATTCACTGCAGGATCACGAGTGTTCACCTAGTAGCATCCATGTCTGGTGTCATATCCAGATATTTTCTGTCCATTTTTATTGGATTTAGAAGCTGTTAAGCCTATATAATTTGTTGGAAGTTGTTTCTGAGGTAGGGTCTGTTTCCTAGATATCACTAACTGGTTAACTAACCTTGAGAGAAAAATGATATTAGCAACAGCTGAGCAAAATTGAACAGGATCTTTGTGGTTGTAATGATAAGCCATTATCATATTATTTATCTTTAGTTGGATCTGCAGTACATTTTTGCTGGGACTTCAATTTTAGCAGTTTGCAGAACCTATGTGATTCTTCTCAGCAATCATTTATCTGGTTCAATTTTTTTGTACGCCTTTGCTCAAAGACTATTTATGTAAAATCATTAACTGCTAAAAGGGATATTGTTCTCCTATTATGTCTTGAACTGTGGTTACAGATAGAGGAATGATAGCCATCACTGGAGGTTGCCCAACACTTGAGGAAGTTGCTGGTTGGCAGGAGAATGCATGTAACTGATGCTTTACAGGCAATTTAGATAGTATCTTCAGATTGACTTATTCACTACCACTATGATTATGTGATTTGGCTTCTGTAAAGCTTCTTGTTACTTGCAAACACAGAAAGAATAGAGATGGTTATATAATACTGCCATTGACATTTGTGATCAACTGAAGGATGATAAAAGTAAAAGACATGTACAAGTATTTGTAACTTGTGCAAGGACAAGTGCTGCTTTTCTAGAGTGAATTCAAGTTCTATGTCAAATTATGTATAAGAAAAATTTTATCTTAGCACTCCTTGTAGTGAGAAGGCCAGTGCTACTGTAAGAGATGGAACCACACTATCAAATTTTGTTACTTTGGCCAGAAGTACTCGGTGTGGATGATATTGTCAAGATTCTCATATCATCTATTTTTCTTTTGGTAGTACTCTTCTTGGCCTGCCCAGAAAATGGATTGCAGCTGTCGCAATCTGGCTACTCAGCATTGTACTTGTTTCTCTATACCACATTCTATTTCTTCAGCTTACAATTTTTTCAAGTCACTAGTATCAAAGAAAGGAGCACTTCAATTTTTTTCATCATCAGCAACCTTTTTCAATAGGACAAAACTCCAGTTTTTGTGACATGTTTTGAAGCCGTACTCAGGCAGTACTCAGATAGAGAAACAGGTAGAAATAAGCACGCAGAAGAGAGTAGGCAGTGCTATATGTGCGCAACGATTCAGTTCATGAGAGCGCCATGTCTAAGCCTCAAGGAATCAAGTCATTTTAGCGGCCAACCAAGGAATGTTGCAATCTACAGCGACAATAGATGATCAAGGCAGTCTGACCTGCTATTCTTGGCTTTTCACGAGAAGAAGGCCATCCCCAAGTGGAGCCATTGTTAGCCTCCTATTTCAATAGGGGTTAATATTTCATGATTGACGATTTGCATGCCAAATATGTCATCTTTTTATTACTACAAAGGTTCCATATTTCCAGAGAGTTTCATTTAGATAAGTCATTCAAATTTTGAAGAGCTGTTCAGTCAAGGGAAGGCCAAATAGTTTAAACTTGGCTTCCCTGGGTTTCAATTGCTTGCTTTAGAATATAGAGATAAATATCTGGCCAAACAAGCTTAAAACTTGGCGGATTGGTAAATAGGTAGAGAAACCAGGGCGCTCATCAGCTTAATATGAGCCCCGGAAGAGACAAGGGTTGATTTAGATAGGAGGATAGCTGAAAGAAAGGTTGAAAGGCTGGGTATGCTAGTTCAAGGGCACCCAAACCAAAAGAAGAAAAAATGTTAGGAGAGTAGGCCGGGTAGGTAGCGTTGTGGTGGCAAAAACATGGCTTGGGATCCGTTTCATTTTATATTCTCAAGCGTGTTATCTGTTCGCATCTCAAGAATAAGGCAGTTTCAATTTGGAGGAGCTCAAGCAAGGCATGTCTGAATTTCCCTTTTTTCCCTCAAAACACTCGCTAACTTCCCCTAATCTGCTTAAAAAGGTCATGTTTCCCCTTCAAAAGCCTAAGATTCCTATCCTTAGCGCTCTCTGATCAGATTACATATTAACTTCTAACTTATTATCTAAATCCCAGTTATTTTTCCCTCCCCATACTAAAAACATTATATGAGATCCCCCTAAATACATATCCCCTCCATTGGTTGAAATATAACCATAACTAGCTCAGCATTTTCTGCTACTACTACAAAGGACTATCAACCTTTAGTTCTATTTTTAATGGTTGTGAAATGGTACTTTGGAAATGTCCAGTGGTTTGGTTATGTCTATATCTGTGCTCATGTACATTCAAGAAAAATGTTGGATGGGGTTTGGGGTTTTGTATCCCAACCTTGGCAATGGCACCAGCACCCTCTGTTTTCATGTGTGGGACAAGATTGTACCCAAATGAAAAAACCATGTGTTCAGAAGGATAGTGTTTGTAAAGTGGTTATATTCCAGCTATTACCTATTATTATACTGTCACTTGTTTGCAGTGGTGCATTTTATATCTTGTTGTCCAAGGACTACCAGAACCAAACATATTTGCGACCTGATGATGCACATGGCAAGAATAGCATAGAGTCTGCTCAATTTAATAAGGACAATTCTTTTGTGGCTGGAATTTTACAGTTCTTTACAAGTTTTGTGTTGTATGGTTACTTGGTTCCATTATCACTTTATGTATCTATGGAAATAGTGAAGGTAATGCAAGCATTCTTTTTAGATATGGATATACACATGTACTATGAAGAAATTGACAAGCCTCCTTCTGCTCGAACTTCAAAATTTGAATGAAGAATTGGGTGAGGTTAGCACCATCCTTTCGGACAAGATAGGCACTCTTACACCTAATGAGATAGAATTCTTCAAATGTTCAATTGCTGGTGTGTCTTATGGAACAGGTATTACTAAGGTACAGAAGGCTACACTAGAAAGTGCTGGCAAGAAGCCTTCCTTGAAAGAAGAAGAAATCTTTTGTTCAACTTTTCAAAAAAGGATTCAACTTGAGGGATCATAGACTTGAAAATCAGAGCTGGATTTCACTAAATATCATATATGGCCTTTTGCATTACCAGAGTCACTTGCAGCATGGTTTACATTACTATAAACTAGCCACTTACACACACCCCAAGAGTAGATGATGGGAGCCTTCAGCTGTTGGCAGAAAAAGAAGATGCAGAGAAGACAACATTGGACAAACATAGGGATATTATTGATGATTCAATGGGAGCCTTTGATGCCTTTGATATGTCTGGTGAATCGAAAAAGGCATTAGTATCTTTTGGTCTAGGAAATTACCTTCTTTGTGTTAGGCCTGTAAATAATCAAGCATCCTTTGCAGATGGTGAAATATCTCCTTCCTTTGAGTGGTCAGATGATTTGAAAGGTGTAAAAGTTGTTTGTATTTTAGGACTTTTTAACAAATTAACTTATCACATCAAGCAGACATTTTATGGTCAAAGTGCAGAGTTAGGCTTTAGCATGATTCATTATGGCCTAAATAGCGTGGGTACAAAGACTAAAGATCTTTATTTCCTAGTCAGAACCACAAAAAGAAAATTATATGTGGGAACATTGTATACTCCTGAGCATCCAAAGCCACATTCCCAGATAGTTTCTTTGCAAGAACAGCGGGATATTTTGATCTTGTCGACCGTTCAAGTGTCCAATCTTCTGGAAATGAAGATTGCAGTGACATCAAGTGATCATTTAGAGACAAACTCAGGAGAGATATCTGAACAAAGTGGTGGCAATCACGCAATTCCTAAGGGTGGACAGAAAGAATACATGTATGCAGATCTTAGAGTCCTTCTTTATGTGGAAAAGGAATGATAAACAGGCTCATGAATCAGGCAACATAATTCCTCTGAGCTATTGGACTGGCTATTTTTCCAGTGAGCTACAGGATTGGATTGGAAACTTTAATAGAATGGCACTGAATGGATGACCGAGTAGTGCACAGTATGTCATGGAACTGAATTTTTTGATCAAGTTGAGAGAGTGTAAGAGAAAGGTAGATGCACCTGTTTGTAAGAGGGATAATTTGTACTCAATTATCTACTTTTCCCATGGATCTATGTGCCCACTACAGGGTCTACTATACAACATTCTCCCTGCACGCATTGAATGTGATTCTTAAACTGATTCTACGGTCCAAATATAATGTTAACAAATTTAAGATAAAATCACTTTCACTAAAAATGTTGATCATAAATAGCTGGTGATTTTTGAGACAGATCATTTCCCAGAGTTGCAGATGGAGAGGAACCTCATTTAAGCTGCCTCCGGTTCCATGTCCATTATCTCGATTTTGAGGATTTTCCTGTTTGTTGTGGCACATAGGTGTTTGGAGAATATGATCACAGTTCTTTTACAAGTTATCAGAACGTAAACTATTGTGATGGTGAGCTACAGTATTTTTTGAACTCCAAGAAGTATTGATGCTGATCAAACGCAGGTAAAATCTCTACAGGATTGGATTGGAATATGAGTCAGTATTTTTTGAACTCCAGGAAGTATTGATGTTGATCAAACGCAGGTAAAATCTCTACAAGATTGGATTGGAATATGAGTCAGTATTTTTTGAACTCCAGGAAGTATTGATGCTGATCGAACGCAGTAGCCTTGATCTTAGTTTCAAACCATTTGTCAACATCAGCAAACTCTAAATGCAGCAGTCCAAAAATGTTTGCCATTGCAAGAAAACTCATTTATGCAGGATGCTTCTGTTACACAGCAAGCATCACACAGTTAAAAAAATGGCGCACTTACACAGCAAGCATCACACAGTTAAAAAAAGGGCGCACTTACACAACAAACATCACACAGTTAAAAAAGATGCGCACATACTCAGGCAATCACAGTTAAAAAAAATGCGCACATACTCAAGCAATCACAGTTAAAAAATGCGCACATACTCAGTGGCAATACTCATGGAAGATTTGACAATTTAAATTCTATTCTAAAAAATCTGTCATTGTTGGCAAGATCATGGTTCTTGGCAGCCACTTATTGAAACTGTGGACGCGGGCAACCTGGACGCCTACTCTGTTTTTTAAAGATATCTGAAGGTACTATGTCACAGCCAGATAAACCAAACTAATACACCTGGAGGTTGTATTGAATGAGGACAGGAGATAAGTCAGGGGCGATCCAACAGCTGAAGTGGTTTGAGAGGAAAGTGAATGCCTGATACGACAGTGAAGCAACTTTAGCAAACCGACAAAGAGGCCACATGAAAGCAGCAGAACCGCCTGAAGGATATAGACAAGAGTATTCAAAGCACAGCCCTCAGTCACATAACCAAAGCTACCAGCTACCTTAGCGCAGCTCTGTTTAGATAAAGATGTATTAATTCACAGCCCAGCAATGAGTTAAAGACATTAATTCATAGATATTTTTTCAGATATGATCGGGAAATATTTGTTTGATATTTTCCCCGTGACACCTATTCAAGGGAAGGTTGTAAATCCTTCACTATATAAACCACCCCATAGTCAGTCTGAAGAGGAGAGAAAAAAAGTAAGAATTGGTCGATGAACTCTGATAGAGATTGGTTGTGTACATCCAGTATGATTCATTAATCAAAGACTACGGGAGTTTTTTTTTGGAAATGGACTGTGTGCTGTGTCTTGGTGTTTGAAGGGGCCTTACAGAATTCCAAAGCTGCCACATAATTCAATAAGTGCTTCTCATCTCTATTTTTCTTTATGTTTCACGCTCATAATATGCTCATATCGCCATCTAAATAGCAGCTAGAAAGATTAGTATAGAATTTGCTGAACCACACTCTATGCTCAAGGTCTGCTATTTTTTTATGTTTTCCTCTAAATTGGTAATGAATGTTGATTCCTTTGGCCTCTTATCTCGGTGAATCCGCCCATGCTCTGGCATTTATGCAAGAAATTTTTATCAGCTCCTAGACAGAGCTTTTTCACTTTCATGCTGATATGCTAAAATAACGGTTTTGTTTGTGTACTCCTCATCTCCTTAAGACTTCCAATCCAGCTGGTTTGCATTGTATCATTGAAAGTTTGTTGGCTGAGAGATCAAAGATCATTCAAAGGATCAAATAATGGGCTGTCCACTATGCTTTCTTTTTTTTTGCTGAAGGGTGATCAACAAATTCTCATGCTCTCATATGGACTAATAAAACATTTTTGTCTGTATAAAATCAGTTCTCATATATTAGTTTCATTATCACTATTTTTCGATTGCAGAAATGGAAGACTAATCTACAACTGGCCTTATAACCATTTACACTAAGTTTTTTGAAATTTGACTAAGAGCTTTAATATGAATACCTCATGGAGCATATTAACTCTTCGTCACCCATGAACGATTATGATTTAGGAAATCTTAATTGTCCCTAGATAAAATCTATTTTCGATTGCAAAAAGGAGGATTAATCAACAATTAGCCCTACAACAATTTACACTAAGTTTTTTGCAATTTGACTAAGAGCTTTAATATGAATACCTCATGGAGCATATTAACTCTTTGTCACCCATGAATGATTATTATTTAGGAAATCTTAATTGTCCCTAGATAAAATATATTTTCGATTGTAGAAAGGAGGACTAATCTACAATTGGCCTTACAACAATTTACACAGTTTTCTGCAAACGTACTATATGTTTTTGTTCTGACTAAAATCTTTAATATGAATACCTCAGGGAGCATATTAGTTCTTTGTCACCCAAGTATGATTGTTATTTAGGAAAATCTTAATTGTTCCTAGGTAGAAACCATCCACCTTACCTCGGTCAGCCGAATCAAAGATATCTTAGTTTCCTTACATCTCTGGCCTCCGCTTCATCCCTTTTTAAACCCGAAAAATTGTTTCATGAGCAGCTATATGCTCCATATCCCCCTCGTGACCAAGAAAAACACACCAGCAGTCCAGCTCCTCTGACTCCAAGCCCAATGGTTTGAAATTCATCACACGACGCACTACCTCTCTGCTTGAAACTATTCTCTTCTCACCAAAAAACAAAACCCCTTGTACTCAATATCTAGCCTAAGATCACCCTAAACAAAGCTAAATCCCAAAGAGAGCCCTCTCTAACTGCTGTCCAAAGCTTGGTCTGTGGTTACCTCGGCCGTATCCCTTAAAGAGCCAAGGGACAACCTGAGCGTTAACACATCATCTCCAATTAACAAATATACATTAAGCAAGTTCATGCACTCTTATATCGATAACATGCTTATTATTTTTCATGAGTTCATTAAAGATTTAACATATTATTCATCAACTTTGGATTTGGTGAGGATGAATTCTAGTATATTACCAAGTGTATGTTTTTGTTTCAATTGTAGTTTTTACTTTCATGATTAATTTGGTTGTAACTTTTACTTCCACGATTAATTTAGTCTAAGTTCTCTAGGTAGTCATTAATGATCTATTCGGTGCTATGTGGGGGTTTTACTTTTCAACAAATCTGAAGTATCTATGTTACATTGGGATCTAGTGACCTTGTTGAAAAACCCTGGCAAACATCTTTGAAACCATCTACTAGCACTAGTTGAACTTGAGATTTCCCAAAAACTGAAAGGAACAAATTAGGGTTGCTTTGCCAATCCACTCATAACCTAATCCACTTTGGTGATGAAGGGAAACCAACTATAAGATATCAAACACCTTCCCTCATGCATAGTGCATAGAGGCTCTACCCCTGTAAAGGTTTGAACATGTGTTGTTTACATTGTAGTGCCCATAGTTGTACCATTTATACTTTACTCTTGTCTCTTTGGGAGGAATAGATCACTTAGGCATCATTTTAGGATTTATTGATTATGCAATAATTCTTTTAGTCATTATTGACTTAGGTTGGAAATGCCATAGTGTTTTTCTTGTTGTTTACATTGTAGTGCCCATAGTTGTACCATTTATACTTTACTCTTGTCTCTTTGGGAGGAATAGATCACTTAGGCATCATTTTAGGATTGATTGATTATGCAATAATTCTTTTAGTCATTATTGACTTAGGTTGGAAATGCCATAGTGTTTTTCTTCCAATAAGAAAAAAATATCATTTGTGTATTAATATTAATGCAAAGGTGTAATTTAGATCATCTAACATATATTAAATATCCTTCACATGTGTGACATGGTAGTATAATATGTTCAACATCTAATGTTCGGTAAATATTGAAATCTCCATAGGATTCAAACAATTTCATGAGAGTCTAGTGCCGCTATGTTCCTAATGTACATTCAAACTAGATAAGCAACTTGATATCCATGTTAAAAACTAGTATCCAAAATTCAATAGATATGACCCTAATAATCAAAAGTCTAGATTTGCATGAAAAGTTAAGACTTCAACTCAGGTTCAATCATTATCATAAGAGTGTCACAACAATGGTGTAGAATTTCATAATTGAAAATGCAAATAGCTAACATGAAAATTAGAATGGTTAAAATAATGGAATAAGAAATAAGACTATAACAATTCCATAGATGACTTTAATAAAAATTGTTATCATTGTTGTGTATTGCAAATGCTGGGAGAGGCCATGGAAACAAATGAATTTATTTTCAATGAAGACACACAGCATGATTTAGGGCATCAAGTACTTGAATATTACATTAATTTATGAAATATAATAAAATGAAATTTAGTTTCCGATCCTTGTTTTCCTAAACCTAGTAATTTATATAGTTTATTATTCAAACTTGATAAAAAATAATGCATGTCGTTGATTCTTTTAGGTGGAAAATGTGTTTGCAACAAATACAAAGTTGAACCCTTTTACTGTAAAACAACCAAAATATGTACACAAGGGTGGACCCCGTACTGTTAAAGCACATCGCATGAGAAAGTGGGTGGAAGAAGATATGACAATTGAGCCTGCAAATACAATAGAAATTGGTGGCAATGAACAAGAGGTTAGTCATGACGATAATACATGGAATGAATACTTTGATACAATTGTTATACTTTGTGGGTGTTATAAATAAGTTCAGCTATAAATTAGTTGACAATATAAGTACATCATATAGTGTAATCTCTAACCTTGGAAAAAATAATGCATGTATCAACTATTTTAGGTTGGCAATGGAATCAGAACAAATGAGGAGTTTAATCATTTTGATAGACCAATACAAATCCCTGCATATGGACGTGGCCTACGCCGTACAATTAAATTGCGCAAAAAGAAATGGGTGGAAGAGGATATGACAATGGAGTTTGTAAATGCAATAGAAAATCAACACAATGAACAAGAGGTTGGTCATGATGATAATACATGCATGGATAATAATTTGAGACATGTGTTGTGGGATGTTCCTAAGGTAGAAAATCTAATAATATGAAATTGATGTGGCTTTTTTTTAAAATAATGTTTTCAAAAATAATATTTTTAATTTATTGTATATATGTATAATGTTGTTTTGTTGAGCAATTTATTGCGTATATCTTTGAAATGGATCCATGTTTTATACAATAATTGCTATCTAACATTAAATAATGGTTGCATTTAATTATAGGTAAATGATGTTGATGATACTCCTATTAATGATCAAGAACCAACTAGACCATTAAGAATTCAACGAGATGATCCAATTCATCCTTTAAACCATACTAGGAGAAGAAGAGAAGCATTGAAGAGAGCACTACCACGTGAAAAATTTGAGGAATTGATGAAATTAGCATACACTGATGACATGCCATCCACTGCTCAAAGTAGAGATGTCGACAGAAATGTAATGCATGAAGAAGGATTGAACGAAATGTTCACAAGTTTCTTTGGGGATGGAAACAATGATGAGGGTGATGATTCTATGCATAATAATGATGATGTTGATATAGAGGGAAACTACCACCAACATAATTATGATGATATCAACATCAATGCAT
>APFE030377858.1:29707-48489 GCA_000404065.3 Pinus taeda | reverse complement strand
CTAGATGGGTATTTTTATTTCCATGAATTTTCTAGTCGAGAAAAGATTATTTTCGCTCTTCTCAAAGTAGCCCCCCACGGCAAGGACTGGTGGGAAACCTTCTGTGAGCAGAAGGATGAAAGTACAGGCTCAGTATTTTCAGCTGCTCCCACTTGGAATTCCTTCCAGGATGCCATCAAGGAGCGGTACTATCCTGTTAAAAGCTATGAGGACAAATACATAAAGTGGACCACTACGGCAGGGAAGGGACCAAGATGTGCCAGAGTTCACAAACATTTTTCATACCCTTAGCACACAGTTGGGTGTCTAGGATTTTGAGCTACATTTGGTACTCAAATATCGTGGCTAACTACATAGGTACATCCAGGAAGAGATGGAGTTCTTGAACATCTCCTTGCTCGGCGCGGCATACTAATATGCTATCAAAATCAAGCATAAGGTTAAACAGAAGAAGCGAGACTTTGGATCTATGAATTCGAAGCAAGGGAAAGGCTTCCCCAAATTGCAGAATCAAGGAAAAAGCCAAGATGGGGCAACGCAAGACAACCCATAAAAGCCACAAGAAAGGAACAACACCACGAAGTCAAAAAAGGAAACGAGAAAGTGGTGTGAGTTCCATAAGGGCCCCACTCACAACACAATTGAGTGTTGGACCAAGCAGTGGTTGGTGGCTGAGTGAATGCTTCAAAATGACATGCATTTTTTGACCCAAAGTCAAAACCCAACAAGGGGAATGGAAAAGGGAAGAAGATCATTGATGCAAAGCCCAGCGCTATTGTTTCCACTGGCAAGATCCAGAAGAATGAGACCAAATATCTAGAGGAGGGGGAGCACCTTTTCCACTCATAGATGTGGGTGAAGGGTTTGCCACTGCAATTCATTGTTGACAGTGGGAGCCAAAAGAACCTAATTTCAGCAAGGGTCATGAAGCGACTCAGACTCCCAACCATACCACACCTGTAATCGTATAGCATCGGGTGGCTTCACTAAGGACGAGATCTCTGAGTTTGCCAACAATGTCGCATTCCCTACAACATCACCCTTCACAGATGAGGTATTGTGTGATGTTACACCTCTGGAGGTTTGTGATGTATTATTAGGCCAGCCATACTTGTGGAGGTGACATGTTGTGTATGATTCAAGGCCTCACATTGTTGTTATTTCTTTGGGTAATTCATTATACAGGATATCGGAGGTAGCCCCACCTACCGCCACTTCTTTGATCGCTGCTAAGAAAGGCAGCAAGCTCATCTCATAGACTAGGAAATTTATTTTCTGTTTGGTTCACTCCCAAAGTAAGGGGAAGTTCATTGCCACATCCATGACCCTTGCGAAGGGTTCCTCCATGCAGAAGCAGCAACAACAAAGAGATACGGTCATGACATAACACGAGAACATCTTCTCCTCACCCATAGGGGTACCGCACAAGTTTCAGGTGGGCAACAAAGTCTGGTTGCCTCAGCAGAAAGAACACCTTACCCTAACCCATCAGAAGCTTAGACCACTCTGACATGGTCCTTACACCATTACCAAGGTTGTGGGAAACAATGCTTTGGAGCACAACATACCCTCATTCCTTCGCCTGCGCCAAGTATTCAATGTGTACCGCACTTGACCATGCTTCCCACCATTACTGGACACATCCGAGATCGAAGAACAACTCACTAAGGACCAAGTTCAACAGATGGAGCAACTCAATGAAATGGGGACCATTGCTTCCTAAAGGGGGAGGAATGATCCAGGTGGATGTTGGTGGCCACCCACCTATCCCACTTCCACAACTGTCCCTTTCAGTTTTTTAGTTACCGTATTTGTAGCATAATTTACTATTTTTAGTAGTTTTTCAGGTCCTAAACTTTTGGAGTCTTTTTGTAGTGCTCGGATAGATCTTTCTAAGGAGCTATTGTACACGTCAAACAAAGATACAGAGCCAAAGTTACGATCCCGGGAAGTTGGTGTACCAACTTACCCAAAACGGGGCCCACAATTTGGTGTTTCATCTTCTAGGGTTAGTTTTTGGGATGTTTAGGGTTTTCCATTGTTTCTCAACAATAAATAGCCCTTCAAGCCTCATTGTAACACAGTTCAGAGGCATATAGCTGCCACATCTCTCTTCTCAGAGATAAGCTACCATCGCCCTAGCTAGTTTATTTCCATTTCTGTTTGTAAGCATATTTCAGCATTTTACATTAATGAAATGAAGTATTATTTTCGTTGCATCTCTGTGTTTATGGTTATCTCTATAATGTGTTGCATTCCTGTTTAAATTTGGATCAGTGGTATTAGAGCGGTTTTCTTTTTCTCTATTTTTATTTGCATGTCCCCAACGAGGTCGGGATATAAGGAGTTAAGGCTTGAACTGGTCAAACCTTTGCAAGACCAGCCTCGCAAATCCTGACGGCCTCCCATGGTAGATGAAAAGAAGGACGTGGGGGCAGGATATCCTATCAAAATCTTTCTCGAAGAATCCCTAGAGCGAAAAAGGAACGTGATGATGGACAACTTTACACAGATCCTTCAGCGGCTACCCAGAGGTGATGCATTGGCTTCCAACAGCATGAGAATGAGTGACGAAAAATATGGTAAAGAAATGGTTGAGATGGCAGTTCAACTTGAAGTATTAATGGAAATGTTGCAGAGAAATGAGAAGGATATGAAATATGGTTCTGTCATGAGGAAGAAAGTGAAGTTGTAGAGGCTACAGGAGAAGAGGAATCAACAAGAAAATATGCAGTTAATAAAGGAGCTGAGGGAACTTGAATAGATTATAGATGTCAAATTGGAGACGGAGAAGCTCGAAAGAGTTGAGCTACAACAAAAGGAAAATGTTGGAGAAGGTGTTGAGGTTTTGGTATGTGAACCAGAACATGGACCATTACTTTTTGAAAATAATGAAGAGACAGAAGAGTTGAGTCATATGAATGATTCAGAGTATCCATAAAACTTGATGACTGAAGCATCAAATGAGACCATGAGGTCTTGTGTTTTTAAAAGATAGGCAATCTTTTAAAGCGATCAAAAATATGGAAGAATACCTTCCAGAAGATGAAAGTTTTGAAGCAGAGTATGACAACGAGACTGGTGAAGAAACAGTGAACAAGTGCAGAGAAGCATCATTAAAACATATGGTGTGGAAAAGGGACTTTTTGATAGTCTCAAGGATTCTTTGAGTTTGAATCAGCATACTAATGTGCTGACAGAGGAGTTAAAATAAATATCAGAGCAATGTACTGAAAGTTTGCTAGAGGAAGAAGAGGTACAAAGGCCTTATATTTTTTATTTTGATAATTATCTTATGATTTCATATTTTGTTGCAGAAACCGGAACATATTTGGCACAGGTGGACAACCAAATGAAAGAAGAAGAGAAGGAACATCTACTGAAAGATGTTAAGGAAGATTTAGTAGAGGAAGAAGGACAAACTGATGATTGGTCAATAGAAAATGAAGAAATGGGAGATTGTGTAAAATTTCCAGATTTTACTCCAAGTAAAATCATTGAGTTATATAGAGAGTTAGACCTTCAAAGGAGAAAGCTAGAACAACAGATGACAAACGTTCAAAATAAATTGAAGATGAAGGATGACAAAGAAATTGTCATAAATGACAATCAAGAAGAAGTTGAAAGGTACAGTAAACAGAAGCATAAAATTGTCTTGAAGGACAATGTGGTAGAGACTGAAAAGGTGTGAAATTCTATAGAAGAAAATAATGAACAAGAGGGTAAGGATGTAAGGGTGGTAGTAATGAAAATTCAACAGTTAAGAGTTGAAGGCAATCAGCAGACAGAAGATATACTAGACAAATAAATTGAGTTGGTAAGAAGGTTAATGATGAAAGTGTTTTAGAAGAAGGCAACGACAAGAAAGGAAAGAAGCAACAATAAGAGGAAGATAGTGGCAGACTATGAAAGCATGGCAAGTGGAGTGTTGCAGAATAAGGTATGGAAACCTGGAAAAGAGCAACAAACAACAAAAACAACATAACAACTGAAAGGAAAAGAAATAGGAAAAGATAAATTACAAAACAAAATCTGGGATCCAGGAGGACAAAGATTAGAAGCACATGGTCTGGAGATCATGATAATTTTCTAATTTGGGAGTCTGAAGCAGGAGCATCATGGTAACGAAAATGTGTACATTTAGTAAAATCTTGGTGGTCTTGTGTTTTCAAAAGAGTGGGTTTCCTAAGTATTTAATTCATGTAATTTTAGATATTTTGAGTGATTTAGGTGAGACATTTAGAATAGGAGTTAATTAAATATTGTGAGGATATTTGTAAATGTTCTCGAATGTGGGAGAACATGAGTGATGATGAGTAATTGGTATGGATTAAGATATTGTAAATCTTAGAAAGTAGTTCATGATTTATGGAGGATCCTTAGGATTAGATGAAAGTTGAGATCCTCAAGGGATAAAGAAGATATTTTAGGAACTAATTGAGGACTTATAAGATTCTTAGGATTTAGTTGAGAAGATTGAGGATCTGAACCAAAATTGGTTAACATAATCCTTTTGTGTATAATTTGTAAGCCTTGAAGGCTTAAAAGAGAGAGTTAGTGAGAGAGTTAGCAGACAGGAAGGCTGGATTGTGAGCCTACGGGCATTGAAATGAGAAAGGGCCACTCATACAGACCATGTAAAGGCAGATTAGGCCAACGCTAGACTGTAAACAGGTTTTTATTTGTATTTACATTTGTTTAATGAATGAGTAAATTGAATTCATTGTGACTATGTGTGTCATTCCTTTTATGTGCTGAGTGATCCGTAATTGGGAATTTATGGTTTTTGTGTGACAAACCATGATGAATGAATTCAGGTTGAGTTTATGAAAGTCTTTCTGAGTGACAGAAGACTTATCGTCTAGGTAGAATCAGTGTGATTCTAGTTTGGATTTAATAGATGTATGTATAGGTCAAGTAAAGAACAAATTACAAAATCTAGAAGAAGGGAAACAATACAGAGAGTATTATGTAATCCAGTTCGAAGTGGTGTTAAAGAAATAGAGGTATAGCTGAAAGTCAGAGTAAAGAAATCAGAGAAATCTTGACACATTGTTTCTAAGCAAAGAAAGGAGTTGGCAGAGTTGAACATGGTATCAAGTCGATCTGGAGATGAGAAGGAAATTTAGTGGAAGCGTCAAGTTTGGTGGAAAAGTGAAACAAGCCAAAGTGAAATGCATAACTACGGAGGTTAGGAGTCTACGAGTGTCTTGATTGCGGTTGAATTTCTGTACTGAATCCTAACCATCGATCTTATTTTCAACATCTTACATCAGAGTCAACTGTGGGGGTTAAGTTGTTTTTAACCTGTGTGTTAGTTGAAGGGCCGCAGACCGTTGGATCACTACTGATGCTGACCGTTGGATTAATATCACATCACATCATTCATGATTGAATGAACCCTGGCCAGGAGAAATTGCGATATGCGATGTGCGATGATCGAGTGACTATCAACCATCGAACTGAATGGTAAGATCGACAGCGTAGAATGAAGTGCTTGTGCAAAAAGGGAAAGTCAACATCGGGACTCATTGTTCAATTGTTGTTCAATTGTTGTTCAATCATTGTTCAATTGTTGTTCAATTTTTGTTCTATTGTTGTTCAATTTTTGTTCAATTGTTGAGCAGACCCGAGAAGTGCATGGACACGAATTTAAATCTATTTGAGGTCTGCTCTTATGCATTCAGGTGGGGCCGACGTTAGTTAGCGGATTATGTGTTATATTGATGTTAGGCGATTGGTGGGTTTTTTTGTTTAAACCCACAATGTAAAGGCTTCCGATTTGTATAGGTGAGCCATAACCCACAGGTTCATGATAATGTTATTTTGAAAACCATGGAAATTTCCTTTAGGCAGTTTTTCTTGCATCAGAGGGAGAGGCGAAGAGAGAGAGAGAGAGGGTGGGTTGAGGGAGAGATAGATAAAAAGAGAGGGAGAGAGATAGATACAGAGATGGAGGGGGGAGAGAGAGGGAAGAAGAAAGAGAGACATAGAGAAAAATATTTATATTATATAATATTATATAATATTGAACTTTCGTAATCATTGAGGAAGAGGAAGTAAGGGTTTTATAAAACGTAAAATAAGTTAAATTTAAAAAACCATTATTATTTTGGTATTTCACTGAAATAAATGCATTGATTTTAATGTAGATGTTGATTCCTAATCCTATTTGATTGTTTGCACTAGATGCATTGATTTCAATGTAGTTGTTGATTTCTAATCCTATTTAATTTCTTTCACTAGATACATTGATTTCAGTGTAGATGTCGATTTATAATCCTATTTGATTTCTTCCAATAGATGCATTGATTTCAGTGTAAATGTTGATTTCTAATCTTGTTTGATTTCTTACAATAGATGCATTGCTTTTAGTGTAGATGTTGATTTATGATTTGATGTAACTAGATGTATGATGTACATTAATCTCAAAGTAATTATATTAATAGTGTGCATGCTTTTAGTGTAAGCATAAAAAAATTATTGATGATGTGCATTGATTTTTGGGTTATAGTAATTCAACCATAAATAAAATACTTGAATTTTCATATTAAATAAAATGTTCACTTACCTGAAATATTTGTTTATTGAAATTGTAAACTATTTGTAATTGACTACATTCTTATTATTCGCATTTCCATCATCAACATTGTTAGTCACTTTGTGGTTAAAAAAGGTAATAGAAAACAACTATCATTGAAACTTGCTTGGGGTTTAATACTCCATAAGTCACAAGGATTGACTTTGGAGAAAGATACTATTAATATTTGAGAGAAATAGAGACAAGGAATGATGTTTACTACAATAGCTCGAGTTAAATATTTGAATGGTCTATTATTTCAACCGCCTCTTTCATATGATTGATACAAAAATATGGAAAAACTAACAAGTGCGGCAATAAAAACATTAGAAGAAAATAATTTGAGATTGATCACAACGAAGACTATTTGTAATTGACTACATTGTTATTATTCACACTTTCTGTCATTCAACATTGTTGTATTTTCACTTTGAATTCAAAATTTTATTTCATCGTTTTTCATCATTCAAGTTATTAAAAGTCCATATCATCTCAAAAAACTAAGGTAAATGAGTAAATTTAAAATTAAAATGACCAAATTAATCTTAGACATATTTAGCACATTTAAGATGATCAGAATAATTAGATGTTCAACAAATTTTGTGTGGTCGTGTACGAATGGAACTAGCTTAAATCCATATTAACTCAGGATCCTAGAAAGCATTGAGAGGGTTCAAATCTATCAAGTTGCAAACCTTTCCTCAAGTTTTTCTCTCAAAAAAGAGTTTTTCACCTCAAGGGATTTGATCCCTCTTGAATCTTTATAAATACGGGATTAACATGGAGAGAGGATAGTTAATAGTTCACCTCAATTAATCCAAAATGAAAATTAGTATTCAACCACATCTTATAATATTAATTTCTTTACATGAACTATACTATCATGTTATATCCCCAGTCACTTTTTAGATATTGTAAATATTTTGGAAAAAATAATGTATATGCACATGGGTTGAGTCAAAGGGAGACTAATTGCATGGCTGAGGAGGATGTTTTCTTGGGGAATATTTTGGGTTGTTATTATAGCCATGAATATTAACAGATGGAAAGCAATGGGGAAGGTGGAAATAACATTATTGGCCTACAAGACTTGGTAGGAAAACATAAAAACAAACTAAGGATGACAGGGTAATTGCATGGTTGAGGAGGATGTTTTCTTGGGGAATATTTTGGGTTGTTATTATAGCCATGAATATTAATAGATGGAAAGCAATGGGGAAGGTGGAAATAACATTATTGGCCTACAAGACTTGGTAGGAAAACATAAAAACAAACTAAGGATGACAAGCAATGGGGAAGGTGGAAATAACATTATTGGCCTACAAGACTTGGTAGGAAAACATAAAAACAAACTAAGGATGACAGGGCTAACCAACAGAAAAACCACGAGACAAAAGACAGTTGGAGTTCTATTGATTGGCTAAAAATGAATTAGGCCAAACTCAAGAGGAACCAGCCAAAAATATAATTCAGCTGGGAGACGATAGGAGGAGAAACAAATTTGAACATGGGGATAAATAAAGGGAATGAGGATTTCCTTTATCATTGTTAGTCATTTTTCTTTCCCTCTTTTTTTGGATCGAGATGCATCTATCATGGTTCTTTATAATATTATTTATATTATATAAATTCACAATATGTATAAATAAAAGTATTCGCATTTTTTAAATTATTAAAACCTCGATTTAATTCTCTATGGGAATATTTTAGTATTCTTGGGGATGGAGGGTTAGATAATACCTCAAAAATAATTATACAAATTTTTCTTTTTAATTTAATTAAAAATGTTTAAAAATTAAATTAAATAAAGTATTTGTAAAATATTTGATTTTGAAAAAGGTTATAGTTTTTGGGCATTTGGTATTGATAAGCCATGGTATCAACCAACGGTATTGCAACAAAATAATTAAAAGCCTAGATCGAGAACATAATAATCAAAAACCTAGATAACCCATGGTATTGATAAACCATGGTATTAGCCCATGGTATTATGATTTTCTTCCCTCCTCTCCCTCTCTCCCTCCCTCTCTCTATCTTTCTCTTCTAGGTATTGGCCCATGGTATTGTAGAAAAACCTATTTAGAAGTTAATAATATCCATGGTAAAAATTAAATTTGTATTCGCTTATTAATTAAATTTAAAGATGGTTATGAATCATTATTTTAATTTATATGGTAAAATGAATGTTAATTTATAAGCACTATTTATATGTTATACATTTTAATTTCATGTGTATATTATATTTGCTTTTATCTACCCTATACTCGTTGTAAAGCACTTTGTGCAAAATTAGCATAACTAACTTAGAGATAAATTTTAACCCTTGATATGTGAATACTACTATGAATATTTACACAGTAATATTTGAAACATAATGTTGCTTTTGGAACTTCATAGTGAGGATTTAGTTGGTGGTACCCAATCCCTATAATATCCCTATTTGATTTTTACCAATATCTAGCAACGATTTCCTTTTTATTCAAAACATTGATGTTAGACCCACTACCTATCAATGTTTTGAGAAAAATTTGTTGTCCTTGTATGATAAGGTTTATCATGACATGGAATTGTTGATGTTCGATGGCAAGAATCCTCATGGAGTTTAATCGACAAATCATCATCTTCATAAATCTCAACATTTGGATTTTCGGTTGAGTGATGAGGTTCCACCTTAAAGTTTTCAACAACTAAAACCTCTACAACTTTATTTCCTTTCTCAATATCTATAAACTTCTTATTTAGTTCATCACTTTACCTTTTTAATAGATTAATTTCATTCCCTAGTCACTAAGGGTAAGTGATCTAGTTTTTTCTGTTATGTTTTGTCTTATGAAATATTTGGTATTTCTTTCAAAAGAAGCATTTAAAAATAAAGGTTTCTTGCTATTTGACTTACCTGAGATTGAACCAGTTTATCTCCCCTTTCCTTCAGTTTATCTCATATAATGCAAGCAATCAAATATGATTAGAAATCACCATCTACATTGAAATCAATGCATCTAGTGAAAAAAATATTATCCCCTCTCTCCCCCCTCCATCTATATCTATATCTCCCTCCATATCTCCTTTTGTGTCTCTCTATCTCACTCCTTGTTGACGATGCTAGACCCACCAACATTTAGGGGATCACACCAATATGAAGTCCCAATTAGACCTCACAGGGAGTCCCATCCAGTATGATGGCCCGGTTGCAATTATCTTAAATATTTTCCTCAACTCTTTCTTGTCAGCATAGGAGAGTGGTTTGCTTTGTCTTCGAGAAGTGAGGTTCATGTGCCTAGTGAGTGTAAGTGTCACTTGTGTCAATGGTTCTTTCATTATGGAGGGAGAGGGTGAGAGTGAGTCCCAAGTCGATTGGGAGTAGTCTCAACGCTGTTAGGAACACACAACACAATAGGACATGCACAGCTTCCGGCAAAGCAGTCCACACAGATGCGGCAGTCATAACACACAAGGGAAGATAACACGTATAACACTCAGCGGATTAGTCCACACGAGTGCCACGGTTGTTTACATCCAGTTTTATGTGAAAGGTATATCTAATGTCCGAGAGAGTAGTCTACAAAGGTGAGACAACGTTAACAGCATATACAGAAAATTTCCATTAATAGATTATGTATTACAATAAGTGAAATAGTTCAAATCTAGAACACAGGTTAAAACAACATGCATCACAAGTGTTAAAGATTAGTCTTACAATAGTTACAATAGATGTGTAAAAATGTGTTGGCCTATTAGCAGGCTTTTGAATTAAGTGAAAGTTCCAAGACACATCGTTACACCATACATCACTAACCCCATGTGAGGGGCGTTGTAGCCACTACTTACTCCTCAAAAGAAATATTGTATACTCTCTTAGCTATGTGGGAGGAGCTGAGGTGAAAAAGTCCTTTCCATGTACAAATGAGGGGCATTTATAGCCAAGGGTGAAACTGACCCTGATGGTTATTCAATTACCCTCATGATTGTTTGATTTCCATGACTTTTCAACTTTGCATGACTCTTTGTACAACAAGTGGGTATCTTGGACTTCCACGTTACATTACATCGATTGAAAACATAGCCCATAGTAGAGGTGTGGATGACATGACTCATGATATGACTCGACATGACAGTGCTGGTACATTTGTGTTGTTGTTGGAGTGCATGTCGAGCTACATTGCTACTGCGTGATGGATGCATTCATGGTGTATCACAACTTCACCTCCACATGTCAAAGTGTGCAGAGTCTTCGATGGTCTTTGGTTCACTTGATGAAGCTTTGGCACATTGTTCCTTGCTTGCATGTTGAAGACTTGACAGGCTCATATGCTCGTGAAAGGTATATGTTCATTCTTTCGTCCATCCATGAGCACATCTTGCACGATTGCTCATCCATCCATCCGCGAACATATATTTGCATGATCATCTGTTCACGAGCCCATATCTTCGCATGCATCGTTCATTTGTTCATTAGTGAAACTATCCTTCTGCATGTGCTCCCTTCATTCATCCCATTCGTTGTTGCGTCATGTTTGTTGGTGAACCTATACCTACAATCACTCATGATGAGATGACATCAAATCCAAAAACCTCCTAGTCTACCATGACACATGATCATTCCGGATGCAGGTGACCGGGGGAGGAAACGATGTTGCAAGCGGGATGATGGCTCTGAGAACTACTGAAGAAAATTTCACAAGAGTCACCGAGTGATGGAGATGGGCAATCCAAGTCGACAGTGACTGTCTGCAAGGTCTGCCTCAGCTCGAAGGAAAAATTGCACGAATTTTGGGAGGGACAGTCCGAGTTGCAGGAAGGCAAGGTAGGCAGAATCTGCACAGTTTTTGGGACAAGTAGGAAGCAGGGGATAGAAGGAAAAATTTGTGCAATTTTTTGGAGGAATAGGTCAGGCTGAAAGGAGGATCAACAAGCAGAGATTCCAGAGTTTTTGGGAGGAACGGGTTGGGATCCTGGTAGCCAAAACTGCGTAATTCTCAAAGGGAACTGGCAGTTGGTTGCTGGGTCACTGGCAGCCAAAACTACGCAATTCCCATAGGGAACTTGCAGTTGGCTACGGGGTCACTGGCAGACAAAACTACGCAATTCCAAGAGGGAGCTGGCAGTTGGCTATTGGGATCCTGGCAGCAGAAACTGCGCAATTCCTAGAGGGAACTGGCAGTTTGCTGCTAGGAGCTACTGGCAAGGGAAACTGCACTAATGCTGGGAGGCCAGCTTGCTGATCATCTCTACTTAATTTCTGAGCTGAGCGGACTTCTGGGAATTATAATGCCTGCTCATGAAAACTGGACAATTTCCTAGATGAGTAGTCGATCGACTATTGGGATGAGTGACTAGGAAAACTGCGTAATTTTCTGAGGGAGACAGGGACGGGCACTTGGTGTCTGTCCAGCCTATCTATGCAATTTCCTTAGTCAGCTAAGCAGGTAAGGTTAGTGGCCTCTACGAAAATTTGAGGGGAGTCAGACCTGGGGTGACCATTAGGTCCGATTTTCCGGGTGGTCAGTATGAAAGGTGATTGAATTGATTGCAGGGAACATAGCTTGAAAATACTTGCTTGGTGCTTCTGTAGTTTTCTGGTTGATAGTCAATCGAGTCGATGGTGGGGTGATGGTCTAGTTGTCAGAGAGGAGTTTGGTCATCAAAACTTCAGTAAAAATGACTGAATATGTGAACGATCGAAATATGCATAGGTCATCAGAACTTCAGTAAAAATGACTAAGTATGTGAATGATCGAAAGATGCATAGGTGATCATGCTAACACACACTCTCATGACTTGACGACCAGATGACTCAAACCATCCAAACACATATGTTCAACATGACTGATCGATGGTGCAAGTGACAAGCACGACACTCGTGATTGATCGTTGATAGTCATGATGGATCTTGCATGACAATGAATGCAACTCTGTGTATGAGTGCAACAGATGCTTTCATAGTCAACACAACAAGTACACACGAAGTGAAGACTTCTAGTATAACCAAAACATGGTCGCAAGCATGACTCAAACACCAGCATGTAGAAACTTGAATGAAATGAACAAGCAAGGCGGATACAAAGACTCCCACGGGCTCACTGAGTGAACTTGAGAGTGTGCAGTCATCAAGTAAAATTCTCAAGGGAGGCTCTGAAATTGGGTGCGTGCCAAAATTTTGAAGGGTGGTTGTAGCCGCTACAACACTTGGTGACACACTGGTAGAACTCCAGCTTCTCTGTTTTGGTTCATTGCTAACACAGGGCCTTGGTCATTCAGGGAGTATTGGATCGCTATGCGGGTTACTTCGGCTTCCCCACTTACCCCATGGACATACATGGTTCACCCTTTGCCAACTCAGTCAAACAAAATCAAAATTTCAGTTTGATATCAATGTTTCAAATTCAGGAAGGGTATTTTAGCTCATTGAGTTGAAGATTTTTAGAGTATAAGTTTTCATCTCTGGTGTTGGTCCATTGCCAACAGGCCTGGATAGTACCCCAACAAAGTCACACAGAAGCACACACATTTCTCCACTGCCAACGAGCATGGTAAGTACCCATGTGGAGTTGCATGCTTCAACTCTTTGCGCAAGAATCATTTCTCTTCTTTCACCTTTGTATTTTTTTTCAAGAGGACCATGCATAGGCACTTATTTGTTTTTTGGGTGAAAGAGGGATCTCGACTTATTGAGAGAAGAAGAGGTTGTTCCTTTAGAGAATCATGTAAGACCTCTGACATCGGTTTTCTCGTTTATATTTTCCCCTTCTTTGTTTATACTAGTTGGATGAGCTTCAACACACAGAGCAAAAGGCTGAGTATAAGCATGGGGTTTCCCAATGTGGACACAAGTTCATGGTTGGAGCAAAACTTCCCTTGCAAACGATTTGTATTTTATGTTAAGACTTCATTGGCTGAAGGTTACAACCGAGCACAAAGAATATGGACACAAGACTGGCCAAGTTCTATAGTGTCACAAGTTTCTTCAAATTTCAGCCACATACTCTATTCATAAGCCAAAACGTAGTAGTTGGAAACACTTATTTCTGGAAACAAAAATAGTAATATATCAAACAAACAAAATGAACGTGAAAAAAATAGTAAGCATAATCAAACAAAGTTAAAACAAAGATAATAAGTAAAGCAAACACGATGAGAACAACAAGCAGCAGCAGACTATGTACATGGCATGGGTGCAGCCCGATCTATTGAAGGTAATGCTTGAGATCTTGGCTATTGAAAAGAAGGTTGTCAATCCTCCCGTCAAGTGATTGCAAGAGATACGTGTGTGGGCCAAGCTTCTAGTAGACTAGGCAAGTCCATCGGTCTCCACTACTGAAACCCGGGGCATTCCAAAAGACCTTTAAGTGAAGACAACACCATTGTTTCAGGTACTGTGTGCAACATGGGTTTGGATGATGGCACAGGGTAGTTGTTTTTATTTTAGGAACGGTTCAAGTTTCTGAAATAAATGGATAAGAGGATTTTCCTAGATTTCTTATGTGCATAATTTAAATTATAAAACCAAGTATGATGACAAACTTTGCAAGTAATCCGATCATCCAAAATGTTAGTCCTTTTTTCTTGTATAAGGAGTGAAAACGACATGTGTGTGTTAGCTGGTCTTTGCTACAATGGCTCGTCTCCTCCTTTACCTGGAATATTGTTTTTAATTGCTCACGTGTAGTGTGTACCTAGGTCATCATTTGTCGGTGTAGATCCACCTCGTTACTATTCAGTCAAGCAGTAAAAAAATTGTCGCTGTTGTAGTGTGTAGCTTGTACCGAGATTGGCTATCTTCGGATCATGATACGTTCCCAGGTTTCTCTAATTGTTCATAGTGGTGGTCCTGTGGGTCCCATCATTTCTCGGCCCTTGAAAGAAATTCTGCAAACAATATAGTTTGTTGAGGGAAACCCCACCCTCGGGACTGAAGCTACTTTTCTTGCTCCTGGCTGTAGTTTTCAGGGGTTGCTCATGCTTACCTTCATCAATTGTTATGTCCTTGAAAGCATCAAGACTGTCTGTGGGGTACAATATATCTTTTAGTGCGGCCACATTGAGGCTAATGGTCCTTTGTAAGCTCGGCACGAGTGCTTCATACTTAGCAACTTTATTTGTGCACTTGAATTTTAAGCAGATTGAGATTATGCATTGTTTTTTGTTTTGCATGGTTGAGATACACTCATTCCTTGAGCCATCATGTGTCTTTGATTCGTCAAAATTCATGGCCCACATCTCATCTATACATGGACTGTTTGGCATGCTAGTACTACTGCTACTACTGTTGTTGCTATCACTGCTACTATCGGTACAATGAACGATACAAGTTTCATTACCATCAGTTGGGAAAGGAAGGAGTCCCAACTATGTGTCTAGTGGGGTTGGAGTTGGCTGTGCAGGATAACACCCCAACGTTGTTTCTAGGAGGTAGTTGCCAAACATGAGTTTTGTGAAGGCCAACGGTTCATTCTCGTTGTTAAGAAGAGTGACATTATGCTTCATATACCTCTCGAACACTTTTCAGATTTGGTTTCATTTTCCCTTGTATGGAAGCCACATGTGTGACCAATCTATAGCAAAATATCCATCCAGCTTGTTGGACCAGTCTCTGTTGAGTAGTAAAGCATATGCTTCTGGTATGTCCACAATGACTATGTCGATGCATTGGTGGACTCGACCGTCATGAGATAGTCGGATGATCATGTCTTGTACTTCAGCAATGGCTGGTACTAATGTTCAATCAAGTTGGATGATCCGCATGGATGTTTCCCTCCATTGTGCATTGATATTTTTCACAATGGAGTGCAACATGACATTGGCTACTGCGCCAGAATCAACCAAGTAGTTGTGAACATTGAAGTTAAAAATTTCAAATGATAGCAGGAATGGAGCGCAACCTAAGTTTGCTTCTTCCATTTAGAGTGTGTTGATCATAGTAGAAAGTGATTTGGAAGGAGTTCTTGCTCCCTTGCTAGTAGAGGTTGCATTGTCCATTGTTATCTATCGCAATGCACGCAATAGGATGTCTTGCTGACTCTGGATCTTAGCTAATTTAGAAAAACTGATGTTCACTCGAGTTTTCTTCATGTCATCTACAATGTTGTAGTGCAGAGTTGGAATAATCACTGAGGTGTTTAGGGAAAGACTGATGTTCACATTGTCCGACGGAGTGTTCTGCAGTTTGTTGCTCATGGAGATACTCTTACCCACCGCTGTCTTCCCAGACTTGTTTTGTGTTTTCTGCTTTGGGGTGGCCAATGAATCAGCCTTCCTCATCAGTAGTCTTATCTTTTCTTGTACTTCCCCAAGCGTAAGGGGAGCCCCTTTACTCCTAAGGTTCTAATGGTCATTTTGTCTTGGGGGTTTCTTCTTGTTGTTTGTCTTCATCATTGCTTTTAAGCACTGATATGCATTCACTACATGCCCAGAACTTGATGCTTCATCAGTTGCAATACTTTTGTCATTATCTCTATCAACCAACTGCTACTTCATACTACTCTCTGCATCGAGTGTCTGACTATGTACCAAGTGTTGGGCATGGAATCCCCCCACAACAAGTTTTGGGGCTCAAAGCCCAAGTTTTGTTCAAAGATGTTATAAAACTCCGCGAATTGTGGGCACGAAGCGCGAAGTGTACAATTGAGTCATAGAGTTGTCTGCCCTAAACATTATATTGTAAATTAGTGTAAAGTCGGCCTACCCATGGTCCACAGACCATGGGATTGTATAAATAGAGCAAGGCTCTAAGTTGTAAAGATAGCGATTAAGAAAGAAGAGAAAAGGAATGGTTCGAGCTTAGAGTAGAGTTCTAAGTGTCTTGGATTGTAGTGGTAGGAAGAGGCTCTACAACTGAGTGCGCAAAGGCCTAGTAGAGTCCACAGTTGAGTGCACAGGGTGGAGTCGAGTCATGTAATTAGGACAAGAAGCTAATAAAGAGAAGTTTATCTTAATTTTGTGTAACTGTTGTGCATTATCTGCTTTATGTTTATATTTGTTTATGTACTGCGCACACTAATATATGCTGTAATAACCATAAATATCACACATACTAGTTAAGTAATCATTTAAATAGCAAGGAACTTGGGTATTATACGAGTCGTGCCCCGAATACGGCTCGCGGAAGTCGCACCATAGGTCGCAAAAGGGATCGCAAGTGTGCGCAGCGACAAATTAGACCACGAACCTCTAGAAGGCCATCAGACATCCCAAGGGTGCATAAACCTGGTTCTAACACACTCCTATACTACTTCGAGTGAGACCTCAATCCACGCTCCATGCACTGTTGCCAAAAGGGCCAGTAGTACCGGGATTTGCTTGGTTAAATCACCTCTGAACCTGGGTCAGGCCCCACTAAGCCAACAAATGGTTCCATTGTCGGGATCGGGATTTGCATAAAGGATGTCTAATGTCATGCCACTAGAAACCTACAAAGAAAGAAATTGAAGAGTGATTGGACAAGAAGATTCGTGAGTTCGTGGCGCAAGAAAACAGAAATCTGCGAGTATCTAAGGAATAGTGGTTGGATCGCTACTTGTACACTAAAATCCACTAGATTTTCTTTGTATCTTTTTTATCGAAGTTGTATGAGTGGATCGCGAAGTTAGCAGATAGCCAAGGAAGTTGTAGGCTCGACAAACCAATAGTGTGGACTCCGAAACTAGTGCGCAGACAAGAAGCCTCCAGAAGATAAGATAGCGTGAGAGCTATGGACCACTGGCTTGACCGAATAATGGGAGGATTTATCATTGAGTTGGTGGTAGACATGACCGTCAGATACAGTGAGGCAGAGCAACGTTTCCTCAAAGGACCCCGAGGTAAGTACGCTAAATCTTTGAACACATGGATTAAGATGCTATTGTGTGAAAAGTGGGTTATGAGAATAAATTAATGTTTGGGACTACGTGGAGCGAAAAGATCTATAGAAGCGGAAGTAGTGAAGAATTAGAAAACAGTCCCTTAATTTCACCCTCACGAAGAGCGAGGATGAGCTCGCGAAGGTTTCTCCGAGAAGCGCGGTCAGTTTGATAAGGTAGCGCGGATAAGGCAGTGAATTTTGCGTTTACCACCTCCACCCACACCGCCACCCACTTCAACCCCCTCACCTCCATCCCCACCCACTCCACCTCCGCCACCTCCACAGTTCATTATGGTGAACGTGATCAAACTACCAGTATTTAGAGGAGTAGGGAATGAAGATCCGGACCAATTCTAGTTCTTAGTAAGAGCAGTATGGGAAGCACAGGGCGTCATGGATGATAATATCAAAAAGGCTACATTGGTGAGTGCACTGCAGGATCGGGCATTAATGTGGTATATCAAGCATTCTAATGACCACCCAAACACAGGAATTGAAGAGATCCAGAATGCATTGAACAGGGAATTTAGCAGGCCAAAATCAGAGACATGGTCAATCATTGGGTTTAAATAGATTGCGATGCTTTCGGGCGAGACCCCCTAGGATCTGGACCAAAGGTTGAAGAGTACGATTCGTGAAGCCAGTATGACGTTAACAGATGCACAACATCTCGCATGGTTTGTGGCCTCACTTACGCCACACTTAAGGACGGCACTGTCACAGCAAAAACTTTCCACCTAGGCTAAAGCATTGGAGATGGCAATGAGGTTGCATCAGACCCTTATACAAGACCCTGGATTGGGAGTCCAACAGATCCACATCTAGCTACAAAATTTTTGTCTAGAAATGTAGATTTTGAAATAGGATAGGGCACCTCGGCCAGAGGCGCACGAAGAAGTATGGTGCATAAAATGCAAAGGGCAGGCCACGACAAAGATCATTGTCCAGTGTTCGCAAACTACTTAGCAGGAGGAGGGATGATTCCATTAAGACTGGAGGCATAGGTGGCGCCGAGCGCGGTGTCTGCATTATGGTGTGTGATCTGCCACATAGGAGGAAAACATACCACGGATAATTGTCATCTGTTGCAGAATTATGTAGGCATCCCAGCAGTTGTTTTGTAATTTTTGCAAGACAGTAGGCCATGACGAACGCACCTGCCGAAGCTATGAACTTGTTATCACCCTAAAATATTTGTCTCTAAGCTTTGGTAAGTTGCCTTGTTTCTAATCATAGTCTTATAATTTTTGAGTCAGCTCATCACAATTAGTGTCATTCTCATTTACAAACCCTTCTTTTAGTCATGGTGTTAAAGGGTCTCTAGGTCATTTCATGCTTTAAGAGTTAGGTCATAAGGTTAGAAGT
>APFE030377858.1:852-29697 GCA_000404065.3 Pinus taeda | reverse complement strand
GGGAGCAAAAGTTTCTTCAAAGTCTATTCCTTCTTGTTGAGCATACCCTTTACAAACAAGTCTGGCCTTATTTATAACAACTTCCCCATTTTCATTCAACTTGTTTTTGAATATCCATTTTGTCCCTATGACATTCTTATCTTTTGGTCTAGGAACCAACTCCCAAGTGTTGTTCTTTTCAATCTGCTCAAGTTCATCATCCATTGCTTTGACCCAGCATTCATCTTTGCATGCCTCTTTTACATTTTGTGGCTCAGTGGAGGAGAGTAATGCCAAATAGCTTGAAGCTTCTGCTATTGCTCTTCTTGTTTGTATACCAGCCTCTTTCTGCCCCAAAATATGAGATTCTAGATGATTCTTCTAAACGTACCTGGATGGAGTCTTTTCTTCTATCCTTATCTAGTCTTCTAGTGCCTCATAGGTCTCTTCTTCTTCATCATGAATCTGATTTGATGTTGATGGATAGTACTCATCATCTTCGAAATCTTTAGATCTTACCTACCTATGAGTGTTTCCTTCTTCATCAACCACTACATCAATAGCTTCAACAATTTTTCCAAGCCTTTTATTATAACACTTGTAAGCTTTGATGTGGGGAGAGTAACCAAGGAGAATGCCTTCATCTGCTCTAGGTTCAAACTTGCCAAGATGTTCATCAGTATTTTTGATATAGCATTTGCTTCCAAAAATTTTGAAATATTTCACCGAAGGAGTCTCACCATACCAGAGCTCATGAGTAGTTTGAGTGCTATTCACCCAAATGTTTGTTTTGTTGAGAATAAGAACTGCAACAAATGCAGCTTCACCCCAGAAATTTGCGGGAGTTACAGATTCATCAAGCATAGCACGAGCCATTTGTTGAACTGTTATGTTCATCCTTTCCACTACTCCATTTTGTTGAGGAGTCCTGGTTGTAGAGAATTCTCTTCTTATTCCATGTTCTTCACAAAAATCGAAAAATTAATTTAAGGTAAACTCCCCACCTCTATCAAACCTGAGGCATTTAATTTTGTGATCTGATTTGTTTTCAACCAAAGCTTTGAAGGATTTGAATTTTTCGAAGGCTTCATCCTTGTGCTTCATAAGTCCTATCCAAACCATCCTTGAATAGTCGTCAATGGATAATATGAAGTATTCTTCTCCCCGAGGTGACCTTTTCCTAGATGGACCACATACATCAATTTGGACAAGCTCAAGTGGCCTGCTAGCTGATCCTTCCTTCTCAGGGAAGTTAGTTCTGGTTTGCTTACCAAACTGACATGAGTTGCATATTGTATTGTCTGGAATTCTGATGTCTGGAAGACCACGAACTGCCTGGTATTTGCATGCTTTCCTTATTTGTGAGAAGCTTAGGTGCCCCAATCTTCGGTGCCATAGCCAGTGTTCATCATTATTTCTTAGATAGCATTGATGCTGTCCTTCTTTGAATATATATAAATTATTTGGAGTTCTTATGCCTTTGATCACTGTTTCTCCTGTATCAAGATCATGAACACTACATCCATTTGCTCGAAATATTACCTCAGTTCCTTGATCACACATCTGACTGGCACTCAATAGATTATGCTTTAAGCCACCAACATACATAACATTTCTAGCTTTGACCTTTTCTTTCAACAGAGCAAAACCTTTACCTTTTATGAGCGCAAGGGTGTCATTACCAAATGAGACCTTCTTCTCCTTTTCTAAGGCACTATATGACTGAAGTTTTTCCTTATCACTCGTCATATGTTTTGAACATCCACTGTCGATGTACCATTGATTTTCCTGCCCTTTCGCATATAAGTCTATACCACATCTTTCTGGTTGCAGTTCTTTCATTCTCCATGTTTTTGCACTTGAGGCTTGTTCCTTCTGAGTTGTTTGCCGAAACCTGCTCCTGCATTCAGAATCTTCATGACCAAAGTTGTTACAAATAGAACATTCAATTTTGTTTTCAAGAGCATAAAAGTTATTGTAGGTTCTTTTCATGATCCCAGTCATACTTCTTTATTTTTTAGCTTCTCTAGTCATGATTGTCTTATAGGAAACACATTGAGCTGCTTTGTGACCAAAGTTATGACAAGAGAAGCATTGGCCATTGAAGAAACTCCTGCGATTATCAAATATACCAACCAAATGATTGTAGTTTCTACTATCATCCATTCTTGAGGTAGATTGAGAAGATTTTACCTGTGGTTGATTGTAGCTTCTGTTCATCCTTAAGGTGGATTGCCCCCGATTTACCTGGTATTCTTTGTTCATTCTTGAGGTAAATTGTCCCTGATTTACCTGGTGATCTCCATTGGGCCTTTGCTCACTCATCCTTGCTGCATCAAGATAAATTTTGGAGGTGGATGGTTTCTGCGCTTGATATGTTTCTTCATTATATCCTAGACCGGTCTTGATTAGGGGAGAACGCTGCACATTGATAATCTCATCTAGAGTTCCAGATCCTTTAACAAATATAAGATTAAGAGCTTTTGTTTTCTCAATCTCTTTTCTAAGTCCCACAATTTCACATTCTTACTTTTCATGATGTTTTTCCCTTTCAGCCAGTTGAAATTGCAGAGTATCAATAATCATATTTTCCTCTTCTAAACAGATTTTGAGTTTAGAAATCTCTTCATAAAGACCTTCTTCATCTATAGCATCCATGAAATCATCATCTTCAAAAGCCATTAAAAATCTATAATTATTACCTTGTTCATCTTCATCACTATTTGAGAGTCCATCATTGTCTTCATGAGTGTAGTAGCTTTTCTTACTTACATTCTATTTCTTGTTCCATCTAACAGGTTCCTTGCCTTTGTCAAGATTGTCTTTTTGAGGACACTTGGCAACATAGTGACCGACTCTTCCACAAGCAAAGCATTTGAAGGGTAACTTACCTCTGAATCTTCCAGCACCCCGTTGAAGGTTCTTGACAAAATTTGATTCTTCCTCTTCTTCTGACATATGTCCTGACTCATAGTAATCTCCTTTGCCTGAAGCCTTGAATGCAACTTCTCTCCTGTTTGAAGGTCCTCCTTTCCTCATTTCGTAAGCGGTTAGAATTCCGTGTAGCTATGACATGGTAATTTTCTGTAGATTCTCCTTTTCTTCTATTGCAGAAACTTTTGATTCAAACTTAGAAGACAAAGATCTTAGAACCTTTTCAACCACAACCGCCTCTTTTATTTCTTCACCCAAGTTTTTCATACAATTAACAATCTCATCTATTTGTAGGAAATAGTTATCCACACTTTCATCATTGTACATTTTGAGATTTTCATACTTAATTCTGAGGGTTTGAAGTTTTGCTCGTTTTACCTGTTCACCTCCTTCATAGCTCAGAACGATCTTGTCCCATATTTCTTTTGCGGTTTATACTGCATAACCTTGACGAATTCTGATTGAGATAGACATCCTAATAGAGTATTGATAGCCTTTGCATTTGTTTCAAATTGCTTCTTCTCAGCCAGATCTCTGGGAGTTGCTGATGGAAAAGTGTACCCTGTATCTATGATATCCCACACTTCTGTATCAAGAGATTGAAGATAGGCAGTGACTCTTACCTTCCAATAGACGAAATTGGTCCCATCAAAAATTGGTGGTCTAATTGATGCTTCTCTCTCGTAGTTGCTCATGATGATAGATCTTCCTTCAAGCGATCAAGCTTCTTCTGAAGGACCTGCTCTGATACCAATTGTTGGAAATAATACTTAGAGGGGGGGGGTGAATCAGTATTATCAAACTCTTATCAATTTATACAAATATTTTCAAATCTGACCATTGAAACTTGCATATAACTTCCAAACTTATAATTTAATTTATTCTTCAGATGTTTATCATTAATCTGTATGTGAGAACCATAAAATAATGAGTAGGAACACAAAATAGACAGTCACACCAAGGAACACAAGATGTAAGGTGGAAACCCAATGTGGGTGAAAACCATCTGCTGCAATATGTCTCTATCTTCTTTCAATTAGAAACTTCTTACAATGATTTTGTACTGGTGCAGTCTTTTACTAGTACGCAGGCTACAACCTGCAGAGAGCTACAACCCTCTCTCGTTTTCTAGGTTCTTCTAGAAGGGAGGTACAACCCCCTTAGCTCTTGTAATAGCTGAAATACTAGTACGTAGGTGCTGACCTACAGAAGGCTACTACCTTCTCTTTCCTTCCAAGGAAGACGTTTCATCAATTTTCAAACTAGATCCAAAACATCATGTACATGTGCATCACCCAATCTCCTTTAAACAAATAACTTCTCAGAATGCAGTAACCAGAAAATAACACCAGTAACCCGACACCAATTTAAACCCAGATCTCTGCAGAAATAGATAAAAGACAGCTAAAATATATTTCAATAAAGTTCCGCAACTTCACCGAAGGAAACCTGTGGATATCCACACTTTTGTCGTGACGAGTCTGCACAACTCTGCACTTGCTTCTTCTCTGGTTCTGCGCACCTCCGCACTACGCCGTTGCCGCTCTCTTCAGTAGATCTAACTTATAATGCTCCAGTTTCTCCTTGATTCAGATTCAACTATGTCTTACCAACCGATTATCAGAAATTCAGATCTTGCTCTTTTTAAGATTTTCAACACTTGTGATTAGCCAAATGATCTCCTTTCCTTTTTATAGGCTAGGCCTCACTCAAAACCATGGACCAAAACCATTGAGAAACAATACCACAGACCCAATACTTGGGTTCAATTCTTTTGGATGCAATACCACGGACCAAAACCATAGGATAAAAAACTGTTGGACTAATACCATGAACCAACCATAAGATTTCCCATGTGCGTGCACTTTTCTCTGCATGAAAGTGCGTGAACTTTTCCTTGCATGAAAGTGCGTGAAATTTTCTTTGCATGAAAGGAACTTTTCTCTACATGAAAGTGTGTGAACTTTTCTCTGCATGAAAGTGCATGAACTTTTCTCTGTATGAAAGGAACTTTTCTCTGCATGAAAGTGCGTGAACTTTTTTTCTGCATGAAAGGAAATTTTCTCTGCATGAAAGTGCGTGAACTTTTGCTGCACTATAATTTATCATTTGAGATGAGTGGGTTGCCATCAAGTACAACATATGTATCATAATGCCAACACAAGGGACTTAGAATAATGTTGACTCATTTTTCTCCACGATTGTTGTGTGGTTAAAATTGCTTCCATTTCCTTTTTACGTTATGTAGGCTAGATTGAACACTAGTGAGTGTGGCTAGAGTGAATTCCTCTAGGTGGAGAAGCCTAGAGTATAATATTGTTGACAATTAGTTTCCTCCAAACCATAAAAGTGATCCATGAAGATAAAGTGGCCATCCTTCAAAATTTTAGATATGTGTCTTTAGTCTATATAGGTTCTAGTACATTAAAAATGACTTCACAACCTTTTTCTTGGAAGGAGAGGAAATCCTCTTAGTGGTTAATAGAGTAAGTATTTATGTAAATAACCCAATGAATACCTAAAATAACATATAATTTAAAATTTGTGACCTAAAATGCATCCTCGAGGGTATAGTGTTCCACTGTAAGTTCCATCTTTTGTTCTAGGTCCTCAAATGGAATATGTTTATAGCATATGATGCTAAATAGAAAATGTTCAAGATTATCGAGTTGGAGGCTTAAATATTGAGCACGTTTATTACCAAGAATATTTAGTTTAATACTAGGATCATCCGTAACAAGGCTCCTTGGTTTTATAATATGGGAATACAACTTGAAGGTATCAATTCAATCCAACAAAATTATTGCGGTGAGGGAGATCAAGCATTCTCTTGTTTCTAATGGTTTATGGGATTGGTTTCATGCACTATAGTCATTATCTAGTTTCTCATGAAGATTATACTCCATATGGTTCATATTTTGAATGGGACTGATGTAACCCTTTTTTTAGAAAAAACATTTTGAACATTACACACATTGCCTTTTCACCTTGGTTGAGAGAATTTACAACAGAAGTTTGATAATGAAGGATTGGGGTTTTTGGTGGATGAATGGCTAGGGGATTTGATATATGTAATTTCAGGGTTTCCCTCTTCCATGGCCCTCTTATCACATGTATAACCCCTTTATTACATCTTATTGTTTTCGTCTCTTAATAGGCCCAACACGATTCTCAAGTAGTTTAACATAGTATCGACTTGTTCAAAAGAGTTAGGTCCAAACATCTGCTTCCTTAAGTATAGATTTTGTCTACAATTGTGAAACATATATGTCTTTCACCACATTGAAAAAACATTTGGCCTTGGATTCAAGGACTCGATAATTCTCAAGGTTTTCTTCAATACCCAGGTCTTTCTAGAAAAAGTGAATGAGATTATCATCACAAGGATCACCCTAGTTATGATCTTTTCTTTGATTTAATGCGTATGCAAAATCATTAAAATTGCGTCAAGGTTTTTTATAAATCTAGCTCTCGTCCATGTAGGATATGGCCATCTAAATGTTGTACTACCACATTCAACTTACCCTTTTGGTCATTCATGTGTTTCACCTTGAATTCCAATTTAATATTTCTTAGCCATGTATGCACTTCCACTCCTCCATGAAAGGCCTATTAAGTAACTGTAGTGGTTCCATGTATTCATTGCTTGGAGGGGAATCACCTTTCATTTCAAAAACGTTGATATCCTATTCCTATATATCTACGTCACGATTATGGTATGAAGACTATGGGCCATGTTCCATGTGTACTTTATCTACAACTTGTATTTGCATCAAATCCTTGATTTATTCTACAAAATCTCTGAAGCTTCCTTGAAACTTTAATTAGAGGAAACACACAAAAATAATGAAAAATCAACTCATTCTCTGACACTAATTTGCATTGTTCCAATAACCAAAATGGAATTTCTATTCCAACACTAGATATAACCAAAAGAAAAGGCAAGAATTAATAGCCCAAAGCAAGGAAATGAGTGGGGGAAATTACACATCCCATCGTGGGTATTAGTTTCAAATCATAGTAATGTAGGAATACATCTCTAGTAAACATCACTGATTGGTTGATTATATTATTAAAATAGGAATATATGTGTGTGTGTGTGTGTGCCTGCGTGAGAAATACATAGTTAGTTCAAATGTACCTTTTTTTCATGTATTTGAGTTAGAATTATGATGACATTTTAATATATTCATGTAACTTAGGGGAACTTGCATAGGTTATTCAAGTAGTGGTTGGAGGTGGGCTTAGTAGCCACACACCAATTTATTTTCATTAAATAGATATTACAAGGTACCTCACTTACTAGAAGTAGGTAATGGTGTCTATAGGACCTATAAGAAGGTGCTAAGCTCAATAGGAGTATTAACTATTGTTTAATAGCATTGTATGTTCAAACTAAAGTCTACAAGGAATTCATTGTTTTTGGAAGAAAGAAGTGCATTCTCATGGATTGGATGTGATAATTGGATTAGCTACCCAATTAGTTCAATATATGAGGCACCTTATTGTATGAAAGAATGGTAGATTGTGTTAAAGTACTGATGTGAATATAGGTTTGGTGAGGAAATTATAATCTTCTTAGTGAAGGTTGAGATGTAGAAGCAGTAGGAGGCAATAACAATAATGTTGGGCATTTCGTTTACAATAACAACAATAACATTGGATAGTTGAATGGTCTTCTTAGTGAAGGTCGTGTAGTAGTGGTAACGGTAGGATACAATAGTAGCATGGAAATCCAAGAAGTAGTGTGTGGTAGAATTGTGTAAAACACTTTTGGTTCAAAGGCAGTTTGAGTAGTGGCTAGTTGCATAGCAATTTTGGCAGTGACATTGTGAAGTGGTTGACATAGTATTTTTTAATGGTGAAGTTTCACCAATTGACTATATATATATATATATTATATATATATATATATATATATAATATATATATATATTATATATATATATATAGATATATTTCTCATTTTCTTTTTAAAAAAATCTGCTATTTTTTTACATAAAAGTGTGACTAAGTTTATAATATTTTCTAAAAATTACAACTTTTAATAGTAAATGATATGTTTGTTATTATTGAATATATACTTTCCTATCTATATGAATAATTTTTTCAATTTTAAATAGTATCATATAATAATATATTTAGTTATAAAATTTAAATCCTTAAGAAATAAACTAGTAGTTGAAGGAGTTAGTCGTGGATGGATGTATAAGTCTAAACATCTAACTTTGGAGGACAACAAGTTCTTCAAGATGTTTCCAGGGACGAAAACAACTTTAAGTGGTGGAGGATGTAAAGCCCTTACTTTTTGTAGCGCCCTCCTCCCACATTTACACAAGCTAACTGTCCTACCAGGGTAAACATGTGACGAAGATTTACTATGATACTATTCAACCACCAAGTACAATTAAGGAAGTGGAATCGACAAACCAAAACCACACTGATTTTTCTCAGGAGCTACAGGACCCCCAAAGGCTAACCAACCATTCTAGGTGCCCAAAACCCGAGTTAAACTTCTTTTTAACTTAAATAATCCCCTAGTCACTCCCATGAAAAGCCCTCTATGTGATTGTAACCATCCATTCGCTCCCACAACAAGGAATCCATGCAACCGCAGACTTTTCCACCCAGTTCTATGCCAATGACTTGGAGATTTAAGTGACTTTTTCAGGCTAGTTTCCAGATCACTGCCCAGAACTTCATAAAACTATTAGGAGTGATAAATTCATAGGGACAAAGCCTTTCACACAAAACTTAGACAATAACTTGACCTAACCATGCGTATTCATGACTGACGTTCCGTGAAACACATCTTGAACATGTAATGTACAGGTCATAAATACAGATATCAGCATAGGGGTGTCATACTTATATGAGAATCATCAAGAAGGTTTGAGGCTCTAATATAATAGATACATTATCATCTATTAGTTCATACATTCATTAAAATTTCATTTACTAATCAAAACATGATGAGAGCCATCTATCATAAAGACATGCTTATAACCAGCATATAACCATAATAATAACAATGATAGAAAAATAATCAAAGCTACATAATAACAAATACATTTACTCATGAAATACAAGGGAAAGGAGGTCTTATTAACATATGCAAAAACCAACCAAGTCAGGGACTTCCACATACCACCTGACCATAGATTGAGCTGAACCAAACCTTTCTTTTAGGCAATCACCCCCGTACCATATTCCAAGCATGAATGTGGGACTCACAAAAAAAAACTAGGGCTTCCTTAGGCTTTAATGAAATCCCACCAAATACCAGGCAAGGATTCCTAGGCCCAAAACATCGTCTATACAACCATGCTTTACCACGATCACACCGTTGTTGGTCAAGGATTCCTAGGACAAACATTAAGCATGCACTACTAGGACTTACCTCAATCCCACCATATACTGGTCCAGGGATCACTAGGCCTATGCAAGCATGGATGTCTCCGGATATATCCACCTAAATCGTGAAGAATTTTCATGTCTCCACCTTCTAGATTTATCGCATATCCCAACTTTACCAGTCTAAGGATTTATAAGCCTCAGGAAATTTTCCTGAGACTACCTCACTCAGATTCAAAACCATCCGACAATCTAGCTCAACCAAATGAAGGAAACCCATCACATCATGGATTTCCAAAAATGGAAAGGCAAGGCTGAAAACCATTGTCACACCTGGAAAAACGCATTCCAATGACAACAGAAGAACCAAATACACACATGCATATACCATGCATGCCAAAAATAGTAAGGAAATCATACATGCAACTCGATACCTGCAAGTAATCCTGTTGTAACCGCTTGATCCAATTTTTCCTTACTTGATATTTGCTTTCCTTTTCCTTCCTTTAATTTCCTTTATTCAATGCTAGAGTGCTCTAAGAATGCTCTAAGTGTGAAAGAGTGTGTGAGAGAGAGAAAATAGAGAGAGAAATCCAAGATAAAACTGAAAAAAGGTTGTGAACTAATCATCATAAGCCTTTTTATCAATGATGCCTCCATTTTATTCAATTTCTATTATTTTCATTCATTTTACTCCTCATATGCAACCTGTGACCTTTCACCTTCCTTTTCTCCTAATTTCCTTTATTTTCACAAATAAAATGTCAATTAATGCCTCTTTCCTTTCCAAAGCCTTTGCCATTTCCTTTGCCAATTACCCCTTAGCCATAATAAACCAAAAGAACACCAACTAGGATGTTTTTTCCAACATTCACCTTGGAATATGTGTCCCATGACCTTAGCCTTATTTTTCCTTTATTAACTTTTATTACAGGGATTTTTATCCCGGGGATGTTACACTTTGGAGTTGGAAATGGGTATCTTCATTATTCACCGAGATAGTCATTGGTAAGTTCAATCAGTTGTGATGGTAGGTTTCAAGGTTGGATGAGAATGCCTTAAGTAGTGTTGCACATTGGAAAAGCACACCCAAGTGTTGAAGAACTGGGAAAATTATTTGGTTAAGTATGACTTCAAGAAGAGAGTTTTCATTTGGGGTTTATTATAGAGGTTACACAATGACTTAGATAGTGTACATTCCTTGGTTTAATGGTGCATGGAAAATAATGACTTGACTTGGGGTGATGCCCTAAGCCATAGGTAGGAATGCCTTGGAAGTGGGCACACAACAAAAGTTGGATGGATAGATGCCTAACGTAGTGTGCAATAGAAGGAAGTACATGGAGTGCCTTAGATGTCATTCAATAAAGGAAATTGGATCTCTGTATGCATTAAGTAGTTGGGATGTCTTGGGTAAGGGCACATGATCAAAAGGATGTGAAAAATCAAGGGTTGCAAGACTTGGTAGATGGTTTAGTGGATTGCACATTGGGCCCACTTTGGACACTGTGTGAATTGTAAACACCTTATAATAAGGAAGCAATAATACAAAATCAAATATATAAAGAGGATTCCTGCATTGTGGAAAGTTATTCAAGGAGTCATTAATACAAGAGTGGACAAAGAGTTTTGTGATTGCTCTAAGTATGTGGTTGGAACATTAGACTAGTTGGATGTTGATTGTGTCTAAGGTAGTTTTCACATAGGACTTTGAAAACATGTTAAGTTTTTGAAGGCATGTCATAGCTAAACTAAGGCTATAGTGAGGAAAGGGAGCTATGGAAGGAATATCTTTGGGTTAAATGGTTGGATTGTGCAAGTCTTTTGGGCTAAATATGTAACATTTCCTCTGATTTTTATATATCTATAAAAAGCTATAGATAGAAGGTTGCACTCCATTAATGTATCTTTGTAACTGATCTAGACTTATGCAAGAACACAACAAAATATAGATATACACATAAACATAGAGATGCAGTAGAAATAAAACTTCATTTCATTAATATCAAAGAAATGAAATGTGCTTACATACAAAAATGGAAATAAACTAGCTCGGGCGATGGTAGATTATATCTGAGAAGAGATGTGGTGGCTACATGACCCTGAACTACGTTAAAATGAGGCCAAAAGGCCTATTTATTATTGAGAAACAACGGAAAATCCTAAAAATCCAAAAACCTAACCATAGTAGATGAAGTGCCAACACTGTGGGCCCTGATTATGTAAATTGGTACATCAACTTCTTGAGGTCGTAACTTTGGCATGCGATCTCCATTTGGCTATCATAATACCTCATTTTGAAGATCTCAAAGAGGAGGCCAAAAAAAAATGGTGGGCTGGTTTGGGAGTTTTCTAGTGTCCTCTCTTTCCCTAAAATTGTCTTTTAGTCTCTCAAAATGACTCTGGAAGTTTAGGACCCAAAAAACTACCAAAAATAGTAAGTTGTGCTACAATAAAGGAAACTGAAAAGAAACAACAGTGGGGGCCCAAGTGGAATAGGCAGGTGGCCACAAATATCCACTTGGATCAGTCCTCCACCCTTAGGAAGAAATGTTCCCCATTGCATTGAGTTCCTCCATGAGATGGGGAAACTTTTGCTGAACTTGGTCCTTGGTGAGCTACTTGCCTTGGTGCAGGAGTTGGCCAGCTTTGACAACTCGATACAGTTGGATATTTTGCTGGCAAGTGTTATTGATCTGCATTTCCATGATCCGATCAGTTTTGGCTTGTTCCATGCAGTCTGGGTTTAGCTCAGTTGGTGTGAGTTGTTCTACAATGTCTGATATGTCCAGTAATAGTGGAAAGTATGGTCGAAGGCGGTCCAGATTGAACATTGGGTGTAGTCCAAGGAATGGTGGAATGATGAGCTCAAAATGATTGTCCCCTACAACCTTAGTGATGGTGTAAGGCCCATATCAGAGCAGGCAAAACTTGTGGCGGGGCCCAACGAGGCGCTCCTTCTGAAAATGTAACCAAACTCTGTCGCACACCTAGAACCTATGTGGCACTCGATGTTGGTCATGGCGTTGCTTGTACTTATCATTGGCTCTGTCCAATATGTCATGGACCTTCTGGAAGATGTGATGAATGTGCTAAATGAAGTTATTAGCCTTATCAGCTTCGAATTAGACATAAGTCGAATCTACCTAAGTAGCTGCAAATGGTATGACCACATTAATGGGACATAGTGGCTAAAATCCCAATCCCACTTGAAAGGGGATGTGGCCAGTTGAGCTATGGAGAGCTTTGTTGTAGCTATGATGGACATAGGGGAGACTTTCATCCCATGTGCATGGATTCTTCAAGTTGTACATACACAGAATGTGTATGATCATCCTGTTGACAACGTCTGTATGGACATTAGTTTGTTGGTGGAAAGTCGTGGACTTAGTGAGCTTGGTATCCAACATAGACCAAAGACTTTACCAAAATGCACATAGGAACCTGTTGTGCTGATTTGAGATAATGGAATATGGGATCCCAAAATTTACCCACACTCGTTAAAAGAAGATCTTAGTAGTGGCTTCTGTTGTGATACTCTTCTTGCAAGACGCTAGAATGACCATCTTAGAGAATTTTTTGATGACCACGTAGTCGTTCCCATGCTTAGTAGAAGGAAGGTTCGACATGTAATCCATGGAGATGGATTCCCAAGGTCGACTAGGAGTAGGTAGAGGAGTATATAGGCCTTGTTTCTTGATGGTTGGTTTGGAAGTGACACAGGTAGTGCAGGATTCGATGTACTTTTCAACATCCTATCAAAGGTTGAGTTAATAAAAACACTTCTGTAGCATTGCCACATAGTTTTCTCTACCCCAAAATGTCCAGTGACTTGATTGTAGTGTGCCTCCCAAATCATCTTGGCACGCTCGCTTGAAGGAATGCAAAGGTGTCCGAGGTAGCATAATAGTGCATCTTGAAGGTGAAAATTTGGAACTTACTTTCCTTCTAGGAGTGTATGGTATGTGTTGTTGAATTTTGGAATTCTCTTGCAAAGATGCGGCCACCCGGTAGTGTTGGTTATACCCTTCTTGTACTTAATGTTCAACTGGAATTGTTGTAGGTATGTGGAATATTTTGTATGGCTACCATTTTGCAACTTCCCTTGCGTCTGTATGAACTGCAGGGGTTGGTGGTTTATGTGAATGACCGTTTCCTTCCCCAGAATGTAATGATTCCCTTGTTGGCAAACCTGCACAAAGGAATACATCTCTTTGTCATAGGTGGGATACTTCTGGACTATGTTTGAAAGTGTGTCACTGTGATATACCATTGGATGCCCCTACTGAGTAAGAAATGCACAAATAACATAGTCAGAGGCATCTGTCTCGATCTCAAATGGTTGTTGTAGGTATGGTAATGTGAACACTGGTGTAGATTAGAGGTGATGCTTCAACTTGGAAAATTTCTTCTGTTGGGATTCATACCAAAATAACTTTTCTTTCTCTCCTCCCTTGGTGACTTGACTCAAAGACCATGTGATATGCGAGAACCCCAACATGAACTTGTGGTAGAAGTTGGCAAGACCTAGAAAGCTGCAGAGCTCTGTTAGAGTGGTTGGGGCTGGCCAATCTCGAACGAATTTTATATTGTTTAGGTCCACATGCATACCTCTCTCATCAACGATGTACCCTAGATATTGAACCTAGGTCATACCAAAAGTCAATTTCTCCAAATTGGCACACAACATGTGTTTCCATAGGGTTTGGAGGACCTATCGAATATGACGGAGTTGTTCTTCCCAACTCAGGTTGAAGATCACAATGTCATCCAAATACACCACCATGAATGAGTTGGTGAAGGGTCGCAAGATGTCATCCATCAACCTCATGAAGGTTGCGAGGGAATTCATCAACCCAAAAGGAATTACCAACGATTCAAAAAGGCCCTCCTTAGCTTTGAAGGCACTCTTCCACTCATAAGAGGGTTTGATTGGTACTTGGTGATAACCAGACTTCAAGTAAATATTGATGAAATATTTGGCCCCCTTGAGCTGATCCAAAAGGTCATCAATCCGTGGGATTGGATACCTATTCTGAATAGTGATCTTGTTCAGCACCCGATTGCCAATACAAAGTCTTCAGGTCCCATGCTTCTTCTATACCAACACGATCAAGCTCCCATAGGGTGATGAACTTGGCCCGATGTGCCCTTTCTGCAACAACTCCTAAATCTGCCTCTTGATTTCATTGTTCTCCAGAATAGAGCATCAATAGATCAGTGCATTGGGTAGTGGTGTGCCTAGGGTTAGATCGATGGAGTGCTTGACTTGACAATGTAGAAGTACCCCTATGAGTGAGGTGAAGATGTCAATATACTCCTCTACAACCTTGTCCATCTTCTACTGCCGTGCGAAGGAGCCATGTCTGGAGGCCATGGCCACAATGTTCTTCTTGCCTTAAGGGCGAACCATAAGGAAAACAAATTTCCTAGTCTAGGAAATGATATTATTACATTTCTTCGTAGTGATCAAAGAAATGATGGTAGACGGTGCTTCATCCAGTATCCTGTACAACTTATTGCCCAAAGTAATAATAACAGTGCGAGGCCTAGACTCATACATAACATGTCACTTACACAAGTATGGTTGGACTAATAAAACATCAAAAAATTCAAGAGGAGAAACATCACACAATACCTCATCTTTGAAGAGCTTGATGTTGTAGGGAAAGCAACAATGTTGGCTAACATGGAGATATCACCCTTGGTGAAGCCACCCGATGGTGTACGAATGCGGGTGTCGTGTGGTTGGTAACCCAACCGAATACCAAAGTCTATTGAAATGAGGTTCTTTTGGCTCCCTCTATCGATAATGAATTGCAACAGAGAACCCTTCACCCATATTTGTGAGTGGAAGAGTCACTCCATCTTGTTGGGTTGTGTTAAATTCTTTCCACGTAGTTAAAAAGGGGTTTGAGGGGTACCCGTAACCCCACTTTATGGGGTTTGGGGCAGCGCCCCAGAAAATTTTGATTTTGGACCCTATGTTAGGTTGGGCAGACCCACCTATGGGTTTGTGCATGATTTTTGCACATGTTTTTTGGATGCAATGGTTTTTCAGTCCATGGTATTGGACGCGATGGTTTTCGGTCCATGGTATTGGATGTGATGGTTTTCGGTCCATGGTATTGGATGCTTCGGCATGTATAAATATGTATTATAACATTGAAAGGAACATAATGAAAAATCAAGTTGGTAGTCCCGGTTTTGCGATCCAGTGGGAAAATCTTTGTGTATATGTGTTTTATGTGTTATGCTCTCGCATTGTTTATTTTTCTGTGTTTTAAAATTCATATGCAAGTAATTTCTGTACGGGTTTAAAACCTACATTTGGAATCATAGTTGTTTTTGGCTTCAAGGGGATGCCTTTGTTGCTTAGGGGTTTCTCTCGAGCCTGTGGTAGACCCTGTTCAATGGGGATTTATGAGATCGATTTTGGTGGTGAAAGAAGATGGCGAGTGGTGGAAAGATAGAGATCGAGAAATTTAATGGTCATAGTTTTGAGTTGTGGAAACTAAAGATGGAGGATTTGTTGGTGAATAAAGATTGGTGGATTGTGGTAGATCCAGGTACTAAACCAACGGGAGTGACTGATGAAGAATGGAAGAAGTTGGACTGGAAGGCAAAAAGCACAATACGATTGTGTGTCTCAGATTCAATATTTCTGAATGTATCAGGGGAAGCTAAGGCAAAGGCTTTGTGGGACAAGTTAGGGACTTTGTACCAATCTAAGTCTCTGGTGAATAAACTGTTCCTGTGGAAACAACTGTATAACCTGAGGGTGAAAGGTGGAGACTCGGTGACAGAGCATCTGAATGCATTAATACTGTGGTAAGTTAGTTAGCATCTATTGATATTAAAATTTTAGATGAAGATAAGTGCATCAGTTTGTTGTGTTCTCTACCAGATTCGTGGGATAGTCTGATTATTGCAATAGGTAGCAATGCAACTGCCTTGTAGTTTGATGAAATAGTCTCATTCTTGCTGACGGAGGAGATGAGATGCTAAAATATGGAGAGGCAGAATGGTGATGCCTTGTCTGTACGAGGACGGTTACAGAACAGAAACAAAAATAAGTCATCGAGTGGGAGATCTAAATCTTCAGGAAAACCTGTAAAGGTGGTGTGCTAGAAATGCGGAAAGGAAGGGCACTAGAAAAGGGACTGCAAATCAAAAGCTCCCGAGAAAGGAAAGGGATCTGACGATACACCTTTTGTAGAGGCAAAAACCACTTCATATGAAGGTGGAGATGTGTACTTCGCTTCTTCAAGTACACATGTAGATCATGAGGCATGGTTGATTGGCTCAGGTGCATCTTTTCACTTCACTCCCCATAGAGAGTGGTTCCGCGAGTATGAGAAATACGATGGTGGTGATGTATTTTTAGGGGATGATAGGAAGGTTAGAATTGTTGGTCGTAGAAAAGTAAAGTTGAAGTCCACTCATTCATAGTACTTACATAATTATACATAGGCATCAGAATACAGATTGCGATAGCTATGAGATTGCTCGACTACTGACTCCCAATGTAAGGTCCCTTCCCCTGGAATCGATCTGCTCGGCTGACGTGTGTATCCAAGGAAGCCCTCGTTGGGGATAGGCGCACAAGTTGATGTGGAAGCCGCTATAGGGGCAACGGATTGTGAATTGACAAGTTGTTTAGGGGAGGACTCAACTCGATAGTAGGTGGTATCGTGAGGTCCCGGAGACGAGACACGTAAGCTGGGCGGATCGATTCTGGGGGAAGGGACCTTACGTTGGGAGTCAATAGCCAAGCGGTCCCAAATACAGATTGTGGTAGCTCCGGGACCGCTTGGCTACTGACTCCCAACGTAAGGTTCCCTCCCTCAGAATCGATCTGCCTGGCTGATGTGTCTCGTCTCTGGGACCTCACGATACCCTATATATATATATATATTTATATATAGTTCAGTGACTCCGAGAGTCGGGTTACCTTACAGAGTGGTATTAGAGCATCCGAGTTCAATACTTGGACTGGATGGGCCCCGTCACGGTTAAGTGAATGGGTTTTGTTATGTAGTACCGAGTCATTGATTGGCTAATTGAATGATTGATTGACTATGCTTGTTGCTTGATCACTAAAGTAATGATAGGATGTGCTAATTGATGGTTAACGACTCCACGGGAGCAGGAATGATGATTGTAAATGCTTTGGTTTCCCTTGTTGACTATTGCAGTTGCTACCTAATGGCTTTTTGGTGGCAATGGTTTTCGCACAGGTTTGGGTGCGATGGTTTTTGGTCCCATGGTATTGGATGTTTCGGCAGGTATATATAAGTATTGTAAACATAATGAAATGAACATAATTGGAAAAATCAATCTTGTAATCCGGTTTTGGGGATCTAGGGAAAATCTGTGTTATATGTGTTTTATGTGTTATGTCTCACATTGTTTTATTTCTCTGTTTAGAAATTCGTATGCAGGTAAGTTTTGTACAAGGTTAAAAACCTATATTTGGTATCAAAGCTGTTTGGCTTCAAGGGGACAACCCTTTGTGCTGAAGGGGTTCGCTCGGGCCTTGTGGTAGACCTTGTTCAGTGGGAATCTGCCGGATCGATTCTTGCTAGTGAATGAACATGGTGAGTAGTGGATAAGAGTCTTTGTTGCTGAGGGGTTTCGCTCGGGGCCTGTGGTAGACCTTGTTCAGTGGGAGATCTGCGGGATCGATTCTGGTGGTGAAAGAAGATGGCGAGTAGTGGAAAGATAGAGATCGAGAAATTTAATGGTCAGAGTTTTGAGTTATGAAAACTCAAGATGGAGGATCTATTGGTAGATAAAGATTAGCGGATCGTAGTAGATTCGAGTACTAAACCAACGAGAGTGTCCAATGAAGAATGGAAGAAGTTAGATCGGAAGGCAAAGAGCACAATACGATTGTGTGTCTCAGATTCAATATTGTTGAATGTATTAGGGGAAGTTACGACAAAAGATTTGTGGGACAAGTTAGGGATTTTGTACCAATCTAAGTCTCTGGTTAATAAACTGTTCGTATGGAAAAAACTATATAACCTGAGGATGAAAGATGGAGACTTAGTGATAAAGCATTTGAACGCATTTAATATTGTGGTAAGTCAGTTATTATCTGTTGATATTAAAATTTCAGATGAAGATAAGTGCATCAATTTGTTGTGTTCTCTACCAGATTCATGGGATAGTCTGGTTATTACAATAGGTAGCAATGCAATTGCCTTGTAGTTTGATGAAACAGTCTCATCCTTGTTGACGGAGGAGATGAGATGCTAAAATACAGAGAGGCAGAATGGTGATGCCTTGTCTGTACGAGGACGGTCCCAGAACAGAAACAAAAATAAGTCATCGAGTGGGAGATCTAAATCTTCAGGAAAATCTGTAAAGGTGGTGTGCTAGAAATGCGGAAAGGAAGGGCACTACAAAAGGGACTGCAAATCTAAAGCTCTCGAGAAAGGAAAGGGATCTGATGATGCACCTTTTGCAGAGGCAAAAACCACCTCATATGAAGGTGGAGATGTGTACTTTGCTTTTTCAAATACACATGTAAATCATGAGGCATGGTTGATTGACTCAGGTGCATCTTTTCACTTCACTCCCCATAGAGAGTGGTTCCACGAGTATGAGAAATACGATGGTGGTGATGTCTTCTTAGGGGATCATAGGAAGGCTAGAATTGTTGGTCGTAGAAAAGTAAAGTTGAAGTCCACTCATTCATATTACTTACATAATTATACATAGGTATCATAATACAGATTGCGATAGCTACGGGATTGCTCGATTATTGACTCTCAATGTAAGGTCCCTTCCCCCAGAATCGATTGGCTCGGCTGACGTGTGTATCCAAGGAAGCCCTCGTTGGGGATAGGCGCACAAGTTGATGTGGAAGCCGCTATAGGGGCAACGGATTGTCAATGGACAAGTTGTTCAAGGGAGGACTCAACTTGATAGTAGGTGGTATCATGAGGTCCCGGAGACGAGACACGTAAGCCGGGTGGATCGATTTTGGGGGAAGGGACCTTACGTTGGGAGTCAGTAGCCAAGCGGTCCCAAATACAGATTGTGGTAGCTCCGGGACCTCTTGGCTACTGACTCCCAATATAAGGTCCCTTCCCCCGGAATCGATCCGCCTGGTTGATGTGTCTCGCCTCCGGGACCTCACGATACCCTATATATATATATATATATATATATAGTTTAGTGATTCGAGAGTCGGGTTACCTTACAGAGTGGTATTAGAGCATCCAAGTTCAATACTTGGACTGGATGGGCCTCGTCACGGTTAAGTGAACGGGTTTTGTTACGTAGTACTGAGTCATTGATTAGCTACTTGAATGATTGATTGACTATGCTTGTTGCTTGATCACTAAAGTAATGATAAGATGTGCTAATTGATGGTTAACGACTCCACGGGAGCAGGAACAATGATTGTAAATGCCTTGTTTCCTTGTTGACTACTAGCTACCTATGGTTTTTTGCATGGTTTTCGCACATGGTTTGGGTGCGATGGTTTTCGGTCCATTGTATTGGATGCTTCAGCATGTATATACATGTATTGTAACATATGAAAGGAACATAATAAAAAATCAATCTTGTAATCTGGTTTTGGGATCCAGGGGAAAATCTGTGTATATGTGTTTTATGTGTTATGCTCTCACATTGTTTATTTTCTGTGTTTTAGAATTCGTATGCAAGTAATTTCTGTACAAAGTTAAAACCTATATTTGGTATTAGCGCTGTTTTGGCTTTAAGGGGACGCCTTTGTTGCTGAGGGGTTTTGCTCGGGCCTGTGGTAGACCTTGTTCAGTGGGAGATCTGCGGGATCGATTCTGGTGGTGAAAGAAGATGGCGAGTAGTGGAAAGATAGAGATCGAGAAATTTAATGGTCAGAGTCTTGAGTTATGAAAACTCAAGATGGAGGATCTGTTGGTAGATAAAGATCACCAGATCGTAGTAGATCCGAGTACTAAACCAACGAGAGTGTCCAATGAAGAATGAAAGAAGTTAGATCAGAAGGCAAAGAGCACAATACGATTGTGTGTCTCAGATTCAATATTGTTGAATGTATTAGGAGAAGTTACGACGAAAGCTTTGTGGGACAAGTTAGGGACTTTGTACCAATCTAAGTCTTTGGTCAATAAACTGTTCTTATGGAAAAAACTATAGAACCTGAGGATGAAAGATGCAGGCTTAGTGATAAAGTATCTGAATGCATTTAATATTGTGGTAAGTCAGTTATTATCTGTTGATATTAAAATTTCAGATGAAGATAAGTGCATCAGTTTGTTGTGTTCTCTACTAGATTCATGGGATAGTCTGGTTATTGCAATAGGTAGCAATGCAACTGCCTTGTAGTTTGATGAAATAGTCTCATCCTTGCTGATGGAGGAGATGAGATGCTAAAATATGGAGAGGCAGAATGGTGATGCCTTGTTTGTACGAGGACGGTCTCAGAACAAAAACAAAAATAAGTCATTGAGTGGGAGATCTAAATCTTCAGGAAAACCTGTAAAGGTGGTGTGCTAGAAATGCGGAAAGGAAGGGCACTACAAAAGGGATTGCAAATCTAAAGCTCCTGAGAAAGGAAAGGGATCTAATGATGCACTTTCTGCAGAGGCAAAAACCACCTCATATGAAGGTGGAGATGTGTACTTCGCTTCTTCAAGTACACATGTAGATCATGAGGCATGGTTGATTGACTCAGGTGCATCTTTTCACTTCACTCCCCATAGAGAGTGGTTCCGCGAGTATGAGAAATACGATGCTGGTGATGTCTTCTTAAGGGATGATAGGAAGGCTAGAATTGTTGGTCGCAGAAAAGTAAAGTTGAAGTTGCAAGGTGGAAGAGTTAGAACACTTCTGGGTGTTTTGCATATTCCTGCATTGGCCAGAAATCTGATTTCTGTAAGCAAGCTGAATGATCCAGGTGTAAAAACAATGTTCGGGAAGGATACCTGCTAGATGGTTTGGGGAGCATTGGTCTTGATACGGGGAGTTCGGATTGGAACTCTGTACAAACTGCAAGGTAGTGCTGTTGTTGATGGGTGCAATAGTTTTGTGGTTCTTGAAAATGGAGCAGAAAATCTACTGGTCTCTGGAGAAATGACTATGCTATGGCATCAAAGACTTGTACATATTGGAGAGAAGGGCCTTTGAATACTTCATGGTAAAGTTATGATAGAAGGTATGAGTAATAACTCTTTGGATTTTGATTTTTGTGAAAATTGTGTATATGGGAAGCAAAATCGGGTGAGTTTCTCTTCTGGTGGTAAGAGGGCTAAACAGATATTAGAGCTTGTACACAGTGATGTGTTTGGACCTGTGAAGGTTCCATCAGTGGGTAAGTCTGTGTACTGCATATCATTCATATATGCCTTCTCAAGGAATGTATGGATATATTTCCTCAAGAAGAAATCTGAAGTCTTTGACAGGTTTAAAGAATTTAAGGCTCTGGTGGATAACCAGACAGAGAAGAAGATAAAGGTGCTGAGGACAGATAACAATGGAGAATTTTGCAACAAGGAATTTGAAGAATTCTGTAAGAAGTGTGGTATAGCACGACAGAAGACTACTTCATACACACCTGAGCAAAATGGAGTTGCAGAAAGAATGAACAAGATGTTCATGGAAAGGGCAAGAAGCATGCTCAGTGGTGCTGGGTTAGGACTAGAATTCTGGGTAGAGGCGGTGGAGACATGTTACCTGGTCAAGAGATCACCTTCATCAATGTTGGAGGATAAGACCCCACAAGAGGTATGGACTGGTAAGAAACCTTCTCTTTCACATCTGAGGGTATTTGGATGTGATGCATATGTACATGTTCCAAAGGAGAAAAGAACCAAGTTGGATAGTAAATCTGAAAAGTGCATCTTTATTGGGTATAAGGATGGTTTAAAGGGTTATAAGCTTTGGAACCCAATAACAAAGAAGGTTGTGTACAACCGAGATGTGGTGTTCAGAGAAGTAAAAGATGTTATTAAACATGAAGTCCGACCAAAGAAAAAACTGAGAAGATAGAGTTTGAGCTTAAGGAGGAAGAATCAAACTCTACAGTAGAAGAGGAATCAGAAGATAAAGAGCCACAAACTTCGGGTGTGAAAAGATTAGTTCGAGAAAGAAGGTAGTTAGAAAGGTATAGTCCATTTGCTTTCTGTTCAAATTTTGTTTTATTTATTATTGATGATGATCCCAGAACTGTGAAGGAAGCAGTAGATTAAGATGATGGAAAACTCTGGAAAGAGGCCATGGTTGATGAAATGGCATCTTTGCACAAAAATGAGGTTTAGGATTTGGTGGAGTTGCTGGCTGGAAGGAAACCCATTGGCAGCAAATGGGTGTTCAAGAAGAAGACAAATGCAGAAGGAAAGGTGGAGAAATACAAAGCTCGGTTGGTAGCAAAAAGTTATTCCCAGGTGTCGGTAATTGATTTTGGATATTTTTTCTCCTGTTGCCAAGGTAGCTTTTATCTGTTGCTGCTGCTTTTGATTTTCAGGTAGAACAAATGGGATGTGAAGACAACATTCCTTGATGGGGATCTGGAAGAGGAGATCTACATAAAGCAACCTGAAGGCTTTGTGGTGAAGGGTAAGAAAGCACTGGTATGCAAGTTAAAGAAATCTCTTTATGGGTTAAAACAGTCAGAAATTTGATACATTTATAAGGGGACTTGGCTTCACCAAAAGCAAGGCAGATCACTGTGTGTATTTAAAATTAATTGGTGACGATGTTATTTATCTGGTCTTTTATGTGGATGATGTGTGCTGGTTGGAAATGACAAAGAAATTATCCAGGATTTGAAGACCCAATTGTCCTCCAAATTCGACATGAAAGATCTTGGTGCTGCAAACTATATTTTTGGGCATGGAAATCAAAAGAGATCAGACAAAGAGGAAGCTCTGGTTAAACCAGAGGAAGTATGTCGAGACAATACTGCAGAGGTTTAATATGCAGGATAGTAAACCGGTGAAGATTCCTATTCCTGTAGGTGTGAAGTTATTTGCTGAACAATGTCCCAAGACACAAGAAGAGGAAGAGGTCATGTCTCGTGTTCCATATGCAAGTACAGTCGGTAGCTTGATGTATGCAATGGATTGTACTAGACTAGACATTGCACATGCAGTGGGAGTATTGAGTAGGTTTATGTCAAAACCAGGGAAGGAGCATTAGACAATAGTGAAGCGGGTTTTTAGGTATTTGCGTGGCACTAGTGATTATGGTTTGTGCTACCAAGGAAGACCATGATTGGACAGCGTTTTGGATATTCGTGGCTTTGTTGATGCAGAGTGGGTTGGAGATTTGGATCAGAGAAGATCTACAAGTGGGTATGTGTTTAACTTGTTTGGAGGTGCAGTCAGTTGGATGAGTAAGAAACAATTTATAGTGGCACTATCAACTACAAAGGCAGAATACATGACAACATCTCATGCAAGCAAGGAAGCAATTTGGTTGCAGAGATTGTGTTCAAGTATGGGGTTAGTACAGGGAGCTATAAGGATAGATTGTGACAACCAAAGTGCAATTTTCTTGGCAAAGAGCCCTGCTTACCATTCAAAGGCAAAGCACATTGATGTTTAGTATCATTTTGTGAGGGATATGATAGAATACAAAAAGATGTTGCTGGTAAAGGTGGACACTTTGAAGAATACTGCAGATGCATTGACAAAATCTGTGAGTTCTGAGAAGTTCTCTTGGTGTAGAGAAACAATGGGCATTTTAGGGCTGGATAAATGACTATGCTCTCCTGTGGCCCCTTGTGGAAAGAAAACAATAAGTGGGAGAATGTTGGGTTGTGTTATATTTTTTCCATGACTAGATATCCTAGTTAACTGGGGGGTTCCGCCCCCTCTTCGTTACGCAAATTGCGTTGCCGCCCCCTTGCCCAAGGGGTTTGAGGGGGCCGGGTAGCCCCCTTCTACGGGGTCCGAGGCAATGCCCTGGGGAAATTTTTTTTGGACCCTATATTAGGTGGGCGAACCTACCTATGGTTTTGTGCATAGTTTTTGCACATGGTTTTGTGCACGATGGTTTTCGGTCCATGCTATTGGATGCTTCTGCATATATATATATATATTGTAACATATGAAAGGAACATAATGAAAAATCAATTTGGTAGTCCTGGTTTTGGGATCCAGGGGAAATCTCTATGTATATGTGTTTTATGTGTAATGCTCTTGCATTGTTTATTTTTGTATTTTAGAATTCGTATGCAGGCAATTTCTGTACGAGGTTAAAAGCTACAGCTGCATGATCGAATGACTGATTACGTATAATTGTAAATGGCTTGTATATTAACATGGATTGTTTGTTATTTTCGGAACCCTTTGATAGTTCTTGAATGCAAGATCATGACCTTGATTGACGATTAAATGATGCTTTAAAATGTCTAACAATGTGTGTGATTGACAGCACGTCACAAGCAGCATAACATAGAAAGGTGCAACAATGAGAACCAATATGGTTGAATATAGTTTTGATCAGTCCTAGCATGGAAAGGATGGAGTTAACACCATTGGTGAGGAGAGATTAGTTGGGCAAGGGGCAGGAAATCAAGCCCCATATTGGATGGATACTCTAAGAAGCTTATGAGATGAGGTGAGGAGATTTAAGGTCAATAATGAGAGGTTGGTAAGAGCCCAGGAGAGGCATGCTGAGATTAATGCGGTCATCCTGCAAAGTCTCTCGAACTGGCAAATGGAAAGGCAATCTGAAATGAGGACTAATCGTAGAAAGAAGAGCCCTTGAGAGTTAGAAGAGAACACCGATGGAGAAGACGAGAGTGGGTTCAGGAAAAAGGCCTGGGCAAGGTAGTGAGGACACTGTGCCAGGGGGAGAACTTTTGAGTACCCCAAGGGCAAGGGCTAGAATGCAGGCACCTCATTGAAGCCACCTATATAGTTCTGTTGATCGAAGGTGTCATCACTCTTGTCATCACCGTCGCTCAAGTAGCAAGGAAGAGGAAACTATACGTGAAGAATTTAAAAAGGCGAAGATACCCACGTTTGAGGGAGATGTGAAGAAGGTATAGGACGCAGAAACATGGTTTCTAGGGATGAAGTTCTTTCGAATACACGATTACTCTGCGAATATGAAGGTCATAATTGCCTCTTACAGTTTGAAAGGAAAAGCTGATATTTGGTGGGAGGACCTGAAAAATACTAGAGCCATTACCGAGGAGCAATATCTATTTGAATGTTTCTATGATAATAGGGCAAAGAAATTTTATGAACTTAGTATGGGACATATGACTAGCGAGGAGTATGTTACCAAGTTTTTGGGGCTATTAAGGTATGTCCCATATCTCCGGGACAAAAGGGTCAAATTCAGAGGTTCATCAATGGGTTGCCTATGGTATTCAAAGACAAGATCAAATTCTTGGATCCCCAAACTCTGAAGGACACTATTAAGAAGCTAGAGCATTGCTTTGAGCAAGCAATGCGTAGACCAGAGACAAAGAGTAACTAGATGGCGAAGGCCACTGCCAGGCGAAATGTGAGTTGACTTAGGAAGAATCGAGAAGGTAAGTAATGGAAATGCCCAACAATGCTGCTAGAGGAAACGTATCGCAACTGACATCAACACAACCTAGGATTGAGGATGGGAACCACTTAAGTGTTAGACGTGTGGTGGGAGCCACAAGAGAAGAGATTGTCCCCATCAGCAGGAAGTTGGACTTAGAATCTATAGTGAGCATGAGGCAAGCATGGTGGGCGAAGTAGCTCGGAGTGTGCCCAGGATTTATGCAGCGTTGGACAGCCACCAAGTAGATCACCAAACATCCATCATTGAGATGGAAGGTAAGCTATGAGACCAAGTTGTTTCGGTTTTGATTGACCCAAGTTCTTCCTACGGTTGTGTTAGCCCAAAGTTTGTTGAGAAGTGCAAATTGGATATCAAATTGCACAGAGAACTGTGCCTGGTTCAGTTGGCAATAGGGGCAAAGAAAAGGATTAGCCACTGGGTGAGGTCATGTGTTCTGGAACTCAATGGCATGACCACAACAACTCACCTGAATGTGCTACCATTGGGTGGGTATGACATGTTGGGAATGGATTGGCTATATGCACATTAGACTAGGGTGGATTGCTATTAAAATGTAATAGAATGTCTGGATGAGCAAGGGATGAAGAGAATATTGCTAGGAAAGAAGAAGCCTACATTAGTAAGGTTGATCACTGCCATGTAGGCCAAGCAGAGTGGCGGGAAGGGACGTATGCTATTCGCAATACATGTTTCCAAGTATAGAAGAGCCAGTAGAGTGACAAAGAGGGAGGAGGCAGAGTTACTACCAAGGAACCTAGTGTTGCAATAGTCTGCAGAGTTACCCCCTCATAGAGAGATAGGCTTCTCTATCGAACTAATACCTGGGGCAACACCAACATTGAAGACTATAGAATGAGCGAGTTGGTTGAGCTGAAGTTGCAGCTGAAAGAAATGCTAGAGAAGGGGTGCATAAAGCCGTGTGTCTCACCTTGGGGAGCACCGATGTTATTTGTCAAAAATAATGATGGAACTTTGAGGTTATGCATTTACTATAGACAACTGAACAAGGTAACCATCAAGAATAAGTACCCATTGCCAAGAATTGATGATCTCTTTGACCAGTTAAGAGGAGCAACAATCTTCTCCAAATTTGACTTGAGGTCGGGCTACCATCAAGTAAGGATCAAGGAAGAGGACATTCATAAGACTGCCTTCCGGATGCGATACATGCACTACGAATTTGTGGTAGTACCCTTTGGACTTACAAATTCTCTTGCCATGTTCATGCGTTTGATGAACAAAGTGTTGCGAACATACTTAGATAAGTTCGTCATTGTATTTGTGGATGACATTTTGGTCTATTCAAGAACAGAAAGAGAATATGAGCAACACCTAGCCGTTGTGTTACAGTCGCTGAGAGAGCACCATCTCTATGCAAAGTTAGATAAGTGTGAATTCTTTCAGACACAGATACACTACTTAGGGCACGTCATATCCAAGGAAGGCGTGTTGGTTGATCTAGATAAGGTCAAAGCTATCAAGGAGTGGCCAATTCTAAGCAATGTAGATGAGATTAGGTCATTCATGGGACTAGCAGGATATTGCATGAGATTTATTCGAAACTTATCACAACCCTGTAGAGAAAAGGGAAGAGATTTGAATGGATTGCAGATAACTTTGACCAGTTAAAACGATTGCTCACCAGTGCACCAATCTTGAGAGTTACGGATCCTAACAAAGACTTAGTAGTATGTATTGATGCCTGCAAGGAGGGACTCGGGGGAGTCTTAATGCAGGAGGGACAAGTGGTGTGCTACGAGTCCAAAAAATTGAGTAAACATGAGGAAAATTATGTGACACACGACCTAGAATTGGCGTTATTATTCATGCTTTGAAAATGTGGAGGCACTTGCCACTACCTACTTGGTCGAAAGTTCATGCTCATGACAGACTATATTGGGCTCAAATATTTATTTGGACAGCCAAAGTTAAACGCTAGGCAAGCTAGATGGTTGGCCATGCTTAGCGAATTTGACTTTGAGAGCAAGTACAGAAAAGGCAAACAAAACAAGGTCACAGACGCCTTGAGTTGGAGAATCCAAGCAAGTCATTTAGCAATTGTAAGCCCTTTTGTGACAGGTCTGGATGAAAAGATCATAAATTTTGGATTGCAGGATGAAGCATACTAGCGAGTGAAGGAGAAACTACAACAAGGTAGTGAGGAGCGAGAATACCACCTCACTGAGGACAAACTGATCTGATTTAAAGGCAGAATTTATGTGCCTGACAATGACGAAATAAAGGGACTAGTAATGAGAGAATTCCATACTAAGCCCTACCGAGGACACCCAGGGTATCAAAAGACCCTCACAACCATCAAAAGAAGCTACTATTGGCCAAACTTGAAGAAAGAAGTGGCAGGCTCCATGGCACAATGCTTGGAATGCCAGCAGGTGAAGGTCGAATGTAGACATCTTGCGGGATTACTACGACCTATCCATATTCCGGAATGGAAGTGGGAGGTGATCTCTATGGATTTTATCACGGGATTACCCAATGCAATGAAGCAACATGACGTAATTATGGTAGTGGTGGAAAAGCTTAGCAAGGAAGCTCATTTCGTGGCGGTCAAATCCACCCATTCCGCTAGTGAAATAACACAAATCTTCATAAGAGAGATTGTGAAATTGTACATCCCCAAAAGGATCATGTTTGATAAAGATGCTAAATTCATGTCTAGGTTCTGGAAAGAACTATTCGCAAGCTTGGGAACAGAGTTAGCATTCAGTACTGCATATCATCCGCAAACTGAACGGCAAACCTAGAGGTCCAATTGAATCCTGGAGGATATGCTTAGAATGTATGTGATGCATCCATAGTTGCAGGGGAGCGCACCCACCCCCCCCATTGAACCCGCTCCCGAATCGCGCTCCGGGCGGGAGCGGCTCCGGAGCGCCTCCCTTAAAAAAATTTGCGCTCCCTGCCATTTTCGGGAGCGCATTAGGGAGCGGTCGCTCCCGATTGCTCCCGGGCATTAAAAAATCGCTCCGGGAGCGATTCGAACCGTGCCGGGAGTGGTTACGTGGAAAAAAAATCCGTGGACGTAAAAAA
>APFE030377848.1:7336-94591 GCA_000404065.3 Pinus taeda | reverse complement strand
TCGGATTGTAAGTTACAAAATGTACAACGGTAAAGAAACACACTTCACCTAACTCTATACTAGACCAAGTTGAACTTAACTATTTCCTATGTGTCGGAATATCCTAACAATATATTGGGGGCATATGTTATAGCACCATTTACCACTCTTGGTAGATCTAATGCTCTGATTATGGCCTAGGGAAACCCTTCCTTCTAGACTTGGTCCAAAATCTAAAAAAATGTGTTTTATTCCCTATATGCTACTTTTCCCTGTGATAAAAGTGTGTACATGTGGGTCATCATATACCCAACCCACGTACATATGTTAAAACACTTAAAAAAAATAAATTTCCTTAATTTCGGGCAGAGTTCACAGGTTTTACTTGTTACTCACCTCCTATTGCCCATGGCCCAACTGTTTCCCAACTGAAAAAAATAATTTGGAGAAGTATAAATAAACCTCCATGGGAAGGACTTAAGGGAGGAGATATGAGATATTGATACTATAGTGAGATTATCCCTAATCGAGTCTGACGAAATCCCTGTGCCTCCTGCACTCCCCAAAGTTTCAGGAAATCCTTGTTTCCTTATTGGAGATATCCTTCATCTTTGTTAAAGATATCCTTGTATTGGTGATGGAGGAAGATTGTTGAGGCAGGGAAAGGACGGATCTAGAAAACGGTTCCACTTGGAGCTGGAGAATAACTCAGGTCATATTTCTCCACTTTACTTGTAGCTAACTTCAATAAAGGAATGTTGTTCTATTTCTGATATTAAATGTGTTTATGCATCTATTTATATTGTAATTCATTTATGAATCTTACATTGATGCGTAATTGTTCATTCATTTATATGATCTAAATTTAATATCATGAACATGATTTATGTTTCTACTGATGTATGCATTTCATTTGAATAATTTTCAGGTTTTGAAGATATCAAGAGAAGCTGAGGGTTTGCACCCTGTGGGATCTACTCAAATGTAGGATTCCCGAGCAAGGACACTCTTACACAGTTCAATAGAATAACCATTTAGGTTGATTTCTTGAGAATTTCTTATTGTGGTTTGCCCTCCGCTCTATTGGGGTTCTCAACCCAAGACCCTAGGGTGGTCTCGCCCACAACAAATGGCAGGTTGCATCCCCAGGAAACAAGATGTGGAAGATCAATGGGTCTAGAGAAATGCGAAATTTTGGTTAGTGCAGACTATTTAGTGGTCCTATTCCAATCCAGACTCATTCCAAAGTATTTATTATGGTATTGTATTTGGTTTTCAAATATTCCTATGAAATTCAATTCTTTTTTCTGGCTCCTAGTGCATGGGAAAATATTGCCTATAAAGAATCGACGGTGAAGGGGTATTGTTGTCCCTTTACATTGCCTTCTCTGTTTGGAATAACAGGAAAAAATTTCACATATATTTCTTCATTGTCCCTTTGTTTGATAGGTCTGGAAACATGCTATTTATTCTCCCTATTCATGAATTAAATGGATTTATCATTCCTCCTCCCTCTTCTGCTCATGGGAAGGTTTTAATAATGAGCGACTGAAAGGTAAAATTTCCTTCAAATATATCTGGTTGGAATTTCCAAAACATGTTTGTTGGAAGGTTTGGCTTGCACATAATGAAAATATACTCAATGAGAAAAATTCCCATCTACACTCAATCACTTTGATGGATTTTTTTCTTTGTGTTGACTTGTAGAAGAACTCTTCTTTTCCTGCTGATATGGGAGGCGTGGATCTCTAAGAAAAAGAGTGGCTCCTTCCGTGCTTGCCTTGCAATGAGGAATCCATTTCGAGACATGTGGAGTGGTGGAAATTTAGACTTGAAAAAGAGGAATTGATGGGAAGAAAACTTATGCTTCCTTCTTACTAAGCTTTGATGGTGCTTCAAAAAAAAATCCAGGGGGTGGTTAGAGCAGGAGGGGTCATTCTGAACCTTGATAGAGATCTATAAATGGAGCATAGCTCAAGGCTTGGTAAACTTGCAAATAACTTGAAAAATGCATATAGCCTATTGAAAGGGATCCTTTTGGCTAAAGAATAAAAAATTTAGCACTTGGTGGTGCTAGGAAATTCGCAAATAATGATCCAACACCTAGTCCTTGGAACAATTCTCGAGGATCGCAAGCTACAAAGTATCATAGATTGAATCAAAAACCTGAAATCAATATTCTATAATATCATATTCTTCCATGTTCTGATGATGTGCAATTCTATGGTTGAAAAATTCAAAAATAGAGAAATGAGTTTGGAGGAAGGGGTCCTTGTGAGAAATGACCCGCCTACCTTTTCTCCCACAGCACAACAATGGCTTAAATTGTGCATTATATCCTTTGGAGTGGGTGTTATATTGTCTTAGGGTCCTCTCTATTAAATATTGACGTAGATTTGAGGAGATCTGACATTAAATTTAACTAAGAAATAGAGAGAACATGCTAGGATGGGAATGACGAGTGGGCTTCCCTGCCACTTATCTTATTCACCATGTAAAATAGCACTCAATTTATTACAATGGGACTTATGTCCATGAATGTTGTAGGAAGAGTGTGGTCTTATGGTCACCAAGGAGTCTTGGTTGATGTGATAATCGTAAAGAGGCATATCTTGCTACTTGAGATGGAATGTTGAACGTATCTTTAGGAAACACCATTAAGGGAAGGGTGTTGAGGTGTGTAGGTGGAATCTCCTTGGGTTGACACCCTCCTCATTCTTTTTGGGATACAGTTTCAACTCTTGGAGTTTTTTTTCATTGTTGCAGTGGGCCTTCCTCTTAAGGAAGGAACTAATTTTTTTTGGTGGACTCTATTTTAGGGTGACCCAAATCCATTTGTATCTTTTGGCTTATTAGTCCCATCACATGCTCTATGCCGAAGGGTGAGTGGATATCAGTGAAAGTTTCAGTGGCACCAAGTATGCTTGGAATGTTGAATACATTGGAAAAAACTATAGAAGGTTTGAGACCACTCCTCTAGCAAAGAACATGATAATATTTGTGCTTATTTAGTTTTTTTTAATTCAATCTGGAGTGTCAATAAGTGGTTGGATTGGGGTGACCTTTCTACTTTGGGAATGATAATTAAAATTGGATGGAGCTCAATATCCCTCTCCTGGAAAGCTCAACTCCAACCATGAAGCAATGAGGTAAAGATTTGCATAGTGCCAATTGCATGAATTCACTTTGGAGTTGCATATAGTCATGGTTGAGGAAACTCAATATTTGACTTGGGTCATGTTGCAACAAGTTTTAGAAAGGACAATGATAGTCTAGGAAAAGCTTATGGAGGATCAATTTCAACACAAGCAAAAGGAAGATGACATGGACGCTCTTAAGGAAATTCTAGAAGAACTGGAGGTAACTCTTTTGAAACATATTTATAATCCAAAAATAAAAGGAATGGGAATCCTACTATGTATGATTTGAATAGTCCTCCACTGGAGGAAAATAATATTTATTTGTAGACAAAATATCATGGTTAATTTTTTATATGCAATGTAATTATTTTTGGATCTTACAATTTTTTTGGAGAGTCTATACCTCCAAAGACCTAGGGTTTCTTAGGCTAGTACGTATGTGAATAGATAAGGACAATAATGACCATCATTTGGTTATCTCAAAAGAAATGCAAAGTATTCTATTAATGTTTAAGCCACGAGCTAGGCATTGATTTTTAATTAATAAAAAATTATCATCATGATTAAAAAAAAGTGTTCAAACATTGAGGACAAATTTCCATAGCTACAAAAAAAAACCTACATAAGTCTTCACTTGTTATGCCCTACTAACTCTTGCAATAAAATTTACAGGAATATGACTTAAGGAAAACATATATTATTCTAGTTTATTTACTAAATATTGAAATTATAGGACAATATGGTAGATATTGGATTCTTCCTACCCATTGCTGATAGGAAGGGCGTTGTGACTCTCAATATCCATATCCTCCATCATCTCACAAGCTATGTCTTCTTCCTTTAGTTCAGCTTGAATAATATTTGTATGCATTCTATGGTTAGATGCTACTGAGTGTGAACCTTTACTCAAGTTGATAACCATGTTCCTTGACATGCTACACCTAGCCTTCAATTCATCAATTTTCTACTTTTGCTAATGGTGTTCATAATTATAGCAATCTAGGAAATGCATTAATTTTAATTTTTGTCGACCTTGGATGTTATAAAAAAATAGAGGCTTTTCTTACACTATCTTGACTACTCATGTCTTCTTAGAATCCTTTTGAATTCTCATTCTTCCTTGTAATCTATTTTAGAAATGCAATAAAGTAAATACTTAAGCTTGTATGATGCATCCCAAGGATTAGGTTCATGCATAGGGGAAAGGTCCCAAAGAAATCCTTGGTTCCATAACACAATCAGTGATCCCCTTTTCCACAAATAATAAAATAGAGAGATAAAACATGAAATCTTTCCAGGATCAAGAAACAAGAAAACTAAAAGGCAAGGGCTCAAAATAAACCAAATAAAGATTTCGCAATAGAGGGGTCCTAAGGTGTAGAAGAAAACCAAGGAAATCAATGAACCTATACCAATAAGACTCCAAAAGCGACGAGAATGTTGAGGGTATACCAAAACAAATAGGACAATACATATAATACAAACGACACACATACGACACACAAAATGTCTCTAACCATTAGGAAGGAAATCATCTTTCTCACACCTTGAACAAAACTTCGACAGACTAAAGTTTCAGAAAATAAACTAGAGAATGAGAGAGGGTCTAACTAGGGTTGGAAAAACTATCTTGTTATTGAGAGAGGAGGTTGTTGAGAGAATGTTAGGTTAGTGAAGGGGCTCCCTTCTGCCATGAAATCCAATTAACAAACCAACTATGAATTTGTGTAGGCTCTTCGTTCACTAGGTTGAAGGGAAATTTTGTTTTTAGTTTTCTTATGAAGGAAAGTGGCCTTCATTTTTTTCATCATTTTTTTGTTGGAGTGAAATTTTCCTTGATGGCATCATGGTTTGGCAAGGGGATGGACAGCTACAAAACATTTAATCTGCTAACTAATTCTATGTAGGTTTTAACCCTATACAAAAATTACCTACAAACAAATTCTAAAAATAGAAAATAAACAATGATGAGAACATAATTGTATTTCCCTTGATTAGATCTACAAAATACCATGGGCAGAAAACCATCATGCCCAAAACCATGTGCAAAACCCATGCACAAAAACATAGGTAGGTCTACGTGCGACTAGTCGTGGAAAGAATATAATGCACACCCAACAATCTATGATTGGGTGGACATATGCTCACCCTTCATTAGTTGGATACAGCTTCAAATTAAATTAGATAAGTATTTTTATGCTTCAGTATACTATGTGATTTATATTTATTGTCATGGAATGGATTCCCATAGATGTGTAAATAATTTGTTTTCTATCAAATTGTGAAATTGGATGTTTATATACATGGTTGTATGTTTGAATTTATAATGAGGGATAAATATAAGTTTGACTTTAAGAGTTTCGGTCCATTTACATTTAGGGATAGATTGAATATTTTGGTGATGTGAACTATCGGTTCATTCTCTTTATTTCGTGCCCCCAATTTAACCTAGGTTAAATCAATTGTTAGTTTCATTGGGTCTCAAATATTTCAATCATAGCAAGGGGAATTTATTTATTTATTTATTGTGCCTCATTTTAACCCTGGTAAAATGAATAATTAGTTTTGTTGGGTCTAAAATATTTCAAAGATAGCATGGAAAATGCCTTAACGTACATATGCATACATTATACATACATACATTTACTAATATCATAGATTATTTCACCTATATTTTCATAGGAGGAAGTTCCAATTAATCAATATTCTTAAATTTAAAATAAGGGAAAGCTTGACTTTCTCTCCTAAATTAGTGAAAGACATAAATTTTCCTGTTCTCTTTTCCTATGTGTCTAGGAGGTTTCCATTTTTCTCTCACATAAAAGAGGGAAATGCATCTGAATGTGAATTTCCATCTTTCTTAACAGTAATCTCTTACTCATTGGTGAAGATTCAAGAAAACAAAATGCATAAAACTTTTAGTAAAATTTACAAATGGGTTGAGAAATTTATAAGTTTTATTAGTTGAGAATAAGAATTTTAATTAATTCATGTGTGTAGTTGAAAAAACATATGCATTTAGCTCTACTGGATGGGAGAAATGTTGTAATCCTCCCTACCCTGGTTCAATTCCTGTATGTGGGATTGTTGAACTCATAATGAGTATTTATTGTAATGGATTTGAGCCTTGTTTTCTAATTAGTCTCTTTAGGACTAAATCATGTATTACATGGAGAACTCTATTGGATGGGAGAATTGTGGTAATTTTCTCTACCATGGTTCAATTCCTGTAGTTGGAATGTTGAACTCATAATGAGTATTTCTTGTAATGGATTTGAGCCTTGTTTTATAAGTAGTCCCTTGAGAACTAAATCATGTATTACATGAGGAATCTCTCTCTCTCTCTCTCTCTCTCTCTCTCTCTCTCTAAACGACACCACCAATTTATAGGAAAACTAACAAACTCTTTAAAGCGACACCAATAATTTATATCATCAACCGGCTTCATCTTTTACAATACAATATATAGTATCCCACAACATACTAAGCCCCTAATCCATTTACCCAGATTAGATTACAACCTTAATTCCATAATCACAATTAGAAAACCATGGGCTAAAACACCAATCACCACAAAACCACCAAAAATGAAAAGTGTGCTAAAACCCACATTTTTTTTTTAGGGGCTCTGCCACCATGCAACCCCCTTGTTACACCTCCCCAATTGTGCCTAGTGCATACAAATCATGCATGGGGATAGCCATGCAAAAAGTATAACACATACCCAACAAAGCCATCTAAGAAAAAATGAAAGGGTCTCAAATTAAAAAGGCTTAACAAAGATTATTCGAAGAAATAATATATGTGTGTGTGTGTGTGTGTGTGCACGCACTTCTAGAAGAGGCTCGTCAAGTTGCTTCATTAAATAAGAAAATTGAAATTATCGAATTAAGAATTATATTAATTAAAAATTATGATTTGAATGTTAAATGCCGGCTCACACCTCTTCAAACAATCACAACTGAGAATATCGTATATTAATATTTCAACTTACTTCTCTCTTCTCAAAATGCAAGAAATGCAATAACAAAGTCAACTTTTCCTTTTGTGGCCGATCTAGAAGGGCTTCTAAACATCCAATGATATTAGGAAAATTATTAGTGGCAAGGAATTTGTGTTAAAGGTATGTCCTTTGTCATTGTACGTTTTAAGGTATTTATGTTTTGTATGTTTACGTTGGCTAAAATATATATAATTAAAATAATAATTATAATTATTAATTTGAGAAAAAATGAAATTATCAAATTAAAATTTACAATAATTAAAAATTATAATTTGAAATGTTAAATCTCGGCTCACACCTCTTCAAAGAATCACAACCACAAATATTGCATATTAGTATTTCAACTTACTTCTCACTTCTCAAAACACAATGATTGTAATAAAAAAATTCAAATTTTCTCTTTATGAATGATCTAGAAGGGCTTCTAAACATCCAATGATATTAGGATAATTAATAACGACAAGGAATTTGTGTTAAGGTATGTCTTTTGTCATTATTTTAATATTTGCAAATCGAAGGATTTGATCCCCCTTGGTGCTGGACAGATTCAGAGTTAAGATGGATCTAGGTTGGTAATTATTGAATAAATGGTAAATACTAAATATGAACATTGTTGAGAAATCTAGGGCCAACAAATTAAGTGATTTCTCTTACTTTGATAATTGCTTGTGATGTATTTTTACATAAATTTATTAGCTTCTTCTTTCACTTGATTATTATTAGTGTTATCTATCATCAAACAAATACCGAACAATAAAATCAATGAGACAATAGTACACAAGATGTAGGCTATCATCCAGGGGCAAAACCTCTCCTTTTGAGAGGAAAACCCACAAAAAATCTTCTTTTCTTATATAACTTCAATTGATGAATTCCAAGACCTATGACACTTGACCAAGACCCACCCAAGACCAAGTAAAGACCTTTCCTTGATGATATTCTCTTCCTCCAAGTAAACCTTAGTCAAACTTGCTTTCACAAATTCAGATTTCAACCCTTCTTTAGAATTTTGACTTGTTGTTTTAGGACTACAATTTCGGCCTCTTCTACAGAAACCCTAGTTCACATGTGTGGCTATAATATGCATCGATTAGCCTCTTTTATCCTTCGCTTGACTTGCCTTATTTTCCTTGTTAATTCAGCTTGCAAATTAGACTTCTTGTCACTAAAATATCAGCTCTTGCAACTCGGTATTCACTACAGCAATGTAATTCCCTAAACTTCACGTGCGGAGGAATATAGTCTAAAATGGATCCAAAAGCTTCAATTTTATTTGGTTGGTTTCACCTCCTCTGGCTCGTTCTTCTTTTTAGTCTCCTCTATACTTTAATCAAACTTCTTGTGAGATGTATGGATGATCTCTTCAAGTGAGGCTGAGTGCTCTATATATAGGCTTCTCAAGTGTCCAATAGGTCGACTTATCCTTCTAGATAGGTTGGCTACTCCTTTTGAAGGTTGACTTTATTACTCGTACATGACAAGCTCTTGAAGGGTCTTTTGACTCTAAATTTGACTCAATTAAATTTTATTTACAATATGTAACATGCCCAAATGGGTCTTCAATACATGATAATGACTCAATTGACTTGTAGACTAAATGAAAGTATTTGTAAGCACTCAATGGGTGCTTGACCTAAAAATGCAACCCATGCCTCAAGAATAACAATAATAAATTTATTCTCTCTTTACATCAAATACATAAAATCATGATTACATGTGTCATTATGAAGATTGAACATAGTTACATATGTCAACACTCCCTCTTAACTAGGGAGGTATTCATAATCCATACAAGGTACTTAGACATTCTCAAACTGGACAATTCTTATAAGAATATTCAAATGGGTAAGCCATCTCATAAGCTACTTCCTTAGCTCATGCCAAAGCATCTCATCATACTAACCAACATTGTCACATAGCAAGGCCTTGACTAACAACTCTATCTCTCACACTAATGACAGACATGCACCATCGTCATTATCTCTTAAGAAACATACTCCACTTGGGTGTTCATAGGGTATGTCCTTTTAGGATAATTCCTATCTTGGAATAAAACATCCTCAATGAATTTCCTCTTTGACTACTCTTACATTGGCTGCCCTACCTCTTCCTCTAAGAGTATCAAAATCAGTCTCAGATGCTTACCCAATCCTCCATTCTTTTTTCACAATATGAAGACAAGAATGATGTGTCTATCTCTCCCTCTAAATTAGGGAATATATACTCATTCCTATAAAAGGGATATACCCAAGCTCCCTCTTATCTAGTTACTTGTTACGAACAACAAATCTCAGCGTTTTAGTGGAGATCATGGTACTATCAGTTGCTAGTAGGACTCCTCCTTTTGATGTCATGAACTACATATTATTCATCATGGAGCCTTAACCTTTCGTAGGGCATCATCCATCCACCAATTTCCTTCACTACCATAGGATTGAACCAACAGTCGTGTCATCCTTCTTTTCTTTAGAAAGTGATCTTATACTCCACATCTAGCTTTTCTTCACATATCTACCCCTTCCTAGTCATGCTTCTTTCAGGATCTTCTATCCAATCACATGAAGTATTAGTTTTAGGTGACATCTACAATTCTCTTTGAGTAGACTTGTTTTAACCCAACTAGATGTTGTTCAAAAAATAAAAATGAACATCAAATCAAAGTTACCTTTTATGATGGCATGTCATCATGACATTAGTTGCTTGCAACATCAACATCCTGCATGTTCCAAACACATCTACAAGAAATTCAATGTCAAGGGTCTCCTTCCTTTACATATTTTATCAAAGTCTTCATACCTTTTCCATGGAGAATCGAGATGTCTTAGAAAATTCTCTTAGTCATGAAATGTTGATCACTTATCTTATCTTATGTAACCATAGTTACATTTATCACGAACTCCTCTTCATTTCTTCACATATTGTTCCCAGGAACTTCTACACATAATTCCTTCATCTTTGTCAACCACCTCATATTACATAGGAGGACATATTGTGTTGATTTCATCTTTGTAAATATGTGAACTAGTTCAAAACATATTCCTTCATGCATCTTTCCAAAGGAAGAGATCCTTATTCTTCAATCATGCTCATGAGTTAGAGCATCTACCCATGTTATTTGCAACTATATGATGACATGACTTAATCTATCAAATATATACATGCCTCTTTTCTTCTTTTGATCATCTAGACTTTATTCAACAACTTCCTTTCCTTGATCGAAAGTACTTCAACCATATTGACATGTTTCACTCCTTTTTCACCACACCATCATCCTTCTAAACAATGGATCCCACACAAGGTGAAATGATCAGTGAGACACTTGCTTATTCCAAGAGAGGTGAACCTTCTAACGAAGATTCCAATGGAGGATCTTAATTATCCTTATTCTACAAATTATCCTTTCTAATGATGATGATGTATGATGAATTATTTTTACCATGCTAGATGACTTTCTCCCAACCATGTATGATGCTCATGCTTTTTTTGAGGTTACCAAGAGCTACTTCCTTTCTATGATGAATGCTACATTCATGTAGACTTCTATTTCAATTATTATTTCAGCTTCTTAAATTAGCTCTTGCTTCAATTGTATGCTTCCAATATGATGCCATCTCCTAATATGATGCATCCTATCATACTTGTAATTCTTCCTACAATGATAGTTATTATTTAAAAAACTGAAAAGAACTAAGTGAAGGAGATTATCTTAGTCATAGTAGATATATTTCACTTCCTCCTTCTTTGAATTCTTCTTCTCAGGTTCTTCCACTTCTTTGGTGATATGGGCTTCATTCATTTCTTTCCTTTTCTTGTTGTCATTCTTGAGTTTCAGACAATCTCTCTTGAAATTCCCATATTCCTGACAACCATAGCATCGGATCTTTGACATATTGATCTTCTTCTTTTTCTAAGGACCAAACTTCCCAAACTTTCCGTTTCTCCTAGCCATGGTAGCAAATGCTTGAACTTTTTCGCTTGGTCCTACATCACTTTTTACTTTTAATATAGTTTCCTCAATCTTGTATAATGACCAAATTTCACTAAATGGGGTGGCTTCCTTATTTCCATAGATGTTTGATATGAATTTACCCCATTCCTCTGGTAATGCATTGATCACAATTGTGGTCATTTCTCTATCGGACATTATTTCCCCAACTCTTGTAGTTTGCCTCTTATTTCCGACACCCTCATAAGATATGAGGTTAGCCCTTCTTCCTTTGATACCTTTAGTTTATATAGCTCGGTTCTCAAAGATATTGCTTCTCCCGTAGTACCTACAGAGAATAATTCTACTAGCTTGTCATAAGTTTCTTTTGACTTTTCCAATTTTTCTACATAAGGGATAAGAGAATCCTTGATTGAATCTATAAGGATTATTTGAGCCCTTATTTCTCCTTTCATATACTTAGCTAGAGCTTGAGCTTCTACCTTTGGCGGTTCGACAAATAAACCCTTAACATGTCCAATGACTTCATTTTCTATGAGGATTAAATTTTTCCTCTTCTTCCATGCAACAAAGTTTGATGCCCCAACCAATTTATTTCTCTCCTTGCAAAACGAAGTCATCTTGATATATTCAAACATAGAGATAAAGATACTTGTAAAGTGAAGATACTCCTAGATGATGAAATATTCAACTTGATGCCTTTCTTTCATGAAGATGACAACGCTTCTTCTTCTTAGAGATGCTTTTTTTCAAATATGCTTGAAATGTTATCCTTTCATTAAAGAGAGTGAGATCACCTAGATGATAATGATGGCAATGCTTCTTCCTGCTTCCCTTGGATGTAGAGACTTTAATATGCCTCAATGTGTAATCCTTATTTGATTGGAGGAAATTTCCTTGAGGTCTTCTTTTCCTTTAGATGATGATTGAAAAATGTGTGAGCTTCCCAAGAATTCTTCAAGTGTAGAACCCCCCTTTGGATGAGCTAGGGTTTTGAGGTCTTCTTAGATTCTCCTTAGTCCCTTTCAAGATGATGAGTGGGTTAGTCCTTCTTGATGATTTCCTTGTGCTTGACCCTTATGTATCATTTTTTATGATTCGATGTCCTCTTTTGAACTTTCTTGATACTCCTTTTGATGGTCCTTCTTCAATTTTCCTTTCCTTGTCTTGTCATCTTAGCTCTTATACCATGTTGAGAAATCTGGGGGCAACAAATTAAGTGAATTATCTTAATTTGATAACTTCTTGTGATGTTTTCTTACTTAACTTTATTATCTTCTTCTTTCACTTGATTATTATCATTGTTATCTATCATCAAACAACTGCCAAACAATAAAATCAATGAGACAATAGGACACAAGATGTAGGTTATCAACTAGGGACAAAACCTCTCCTTTTGAGAGGAAAACCTGCAAGAAATCTTCTATTCTCATAGAACTTCAATTGATGAATTCCAAGGCCTATGACCTTTGACTAATGCCCCTCCAAGACCAAGTCAATACCTTTCCTTGATGAGCTTCTCTTCCTACAAGTCAACGTTGGTCAAACTTGCTTTCACAACTAACAAATTTAGACCCTTCTTTAGAATTTCAGCTTATTGTTGCAAGAATGCAATTTCAACCTCCTATGTAGAAACCATAGTTCACAGGTGTGGCTACAATATGGATCAATTAGCCTCTTTTCTCCTTCGCTTGACTTGCCTTCTTTTCCTTGTCAATTTAGATTGCAAACTAAAATTCTTGTCACAAAAATCTCGGCTCCTGCAACTTGGTCTTCATTGTAGCAAAGTAATACCCTAAACCTCACACATGTGGAGGAATATAGCCCAAAACATATCTAAAACTTTGATTTCATTATGTTGGTTTCACCTCCTCTTCCTTGCTCTTCTTTTTATTCTCCTTTATGATTTGATCAAACTTCTTGTGAGATGGATGGATGATCTCTTCAAGTGAGGTCGAGTTCTCTAGATATAAGCTTCTCAAGTGTCCAATAGGCCTACTTTTCCTTCTAGATAGGTTAGCTGCTCCTTTTGAATGCTGACTTGATTGCTAGTACATGACAAGGTCATGGAGGGTCTTTTGACTCTACATTTGACTCAATTAAATTTTATTTACAATATGTAACCTGCCCAAGTGGGTCCTCAATACATGAAAATGACTCAATTGATTTGTAGACTAAATGGTTAAACCCTAGAAGCACTCAATGGGTGCTTGACCTAAAAATAAATTTCCCTTGAGCATGAAACCCATGCCTCAAGAACAACAATAATAAATTTATTTTCTCTTCACATAAAATACATAAAATCATGATTACATATGTCATTATGAAGACTGAACCTAGTTACATACTTCAACAAAGATGACGTGGAAAGTGTGCAATTCAATAAAAATAAAAGCATATTTGAATGACGAGGCCCAATAGAAATGATTTAATAAAGGTCCCTACTACAATATCATGTGATATTTATATAAATAATATATAATATATTTTATCGATATTTAAATTCTTCCTTAGGAGGGGCATGTGGCAAGCTTGTAGAGCACAAGATAGTGGGGTGAATGGGTGGATCTCTAAGCTAAGGAGCTTTATGAGGAAGGTCCACCCACATGAGACGAATATGTGGAGCATGTATCATTGGGACACAGTAAAGGATTTGAATTAAAAATGGATTAACAAGATTACTCAAATGAAATTCACTGAGTTATTAGTGTATTATATTATAAAATTACAATATAATTATAACAACAAGATTTAACTATGTGAGGGAAAGGCCAACAAGTTAGCTTCATTAAAATATAATTAGATAATAAATAGTTTAATAATAAACATTCTGAGAAAAGTTCCCAAAAGGATTCGGAGGAAAGATTGAGATGGGCATATGGGGATTGTTGTTAGAGAAAATGAAATGGTCCTTCATGGAACTGCCCAACTGTAACAACCTTGGTGAAAATTCCATGTAATAAAAGTTAATAAAGGAAAAAGTAATAGCCACGGTTGATGGTACACTCATTCCAAGTTTAATTTTGGGAAAAACATCCTAGTGTGGATGCTCACTTGGTTTATTATGGCTAAGGAAATTGGCAAAGGAAATGGACAAGGATTTGGAAAGGAAAAATGGCATTTTTGGCACATTTGTTTATGAAAATAATGGAAATTAGGAGAAAATGAAGGTGAAAGGTCACAGGTTGCATGTGAGGAGGAAAATGAAGGAAAATAATGGAAAATGAAGAAGATAGAGGCTTAATTGATAAAAAAAAGGCTTCTAAGAATCAATTGGTACCTTTTGTCAATTCAATTTTGGAGCTCTCTCATTATTCTCTCTCTCTCTCTCTCTCTCTTAGACACTTAGAATTTTCTTGGAGAACTTTAGCATTGGATCAATAAAGGAAAAGAAGGCAAGAGGAAGGAAGGACCAAGCAAGGAAGAGCGTGATCAAGTAGCTACAATAGTATTCTTTGCAGGTATTGATTTGCATGTGTATTTTCCTTGATAGATTTGGAATGCATGGCATTGCATGTGGTTCTTTTATTGTTATGGCATGGGTTTTTCCAAGTGTGACATTGTTTTCAGCCTAGCCTTGCCATTTCCAAATAGCCATGGTGTGATGGGTTTCTCATGTTTTGGTTAAGATGGATTATTGGATGGATTTGAATCTGAGTGAGTTGGATCTCCGAATGATAGAACACATGTCCTAGTAACCCTTGAACCAAACTGTGGTTTGCGGTAAATCTAGATTTTGTGTTGCCCCAGTGGGCCTAGGAATCCTTTCCAGTGAATGGTGGGATATACAGTAAATCCAAGAGGTGGATTTCTCTCCATCAGGCCTAGTAATCCCAGGATGGGATATGCAGTAAAGCCTAGAGAGTGGGTCTCGGTTTAGGGCCTAGATATCCAGTGTGGATTACGGTAAATCCTGAGAGACTAGGAGACAAGAAAATTCCTCACTGTGTAGGTAGAGAAATCCAATCGAATTCATGCTTGTTTCGGCCTAGTGATTTGGTGGAGATCATGGTAAAGCATGTGATTACATTTTCATTGTATTGGCCTAGTGATCCGAGATGGATTACGATAAAGCCTGGTTTCTATTGATGAGGGTGATGTGGTTTAGCCTCAGAATGCCCTGGTTGGTTATTTTGGTTTCAATCCCACATTCATGATTGGAATATGGCATGAGGGTGAATGGCTGAAGATATATTTGGCTCAGCCATTCTGTGGTTGGGTGGAACATGGTAGTCCCATCCTGGGTTTGGATTTTTCATCATCAATATGAGGTTGTTTCTTCTTGTATTTCTATGGGTATTATATTGGTTTATATGTGGATCATATGGATATGATTTCCTTGGTATTTCTATTGCTATTATGTTGGTTATTATGTTAATTATTTATATGTTTTATGATAATGGCTATGTATGGCTCTCATCATGTTTTTATTTTTAAATGAATGAAAAATTTATCTATGACCTAATAGATGATAATGTAGCAAATGGTATAAGGGAACAATGCTTCTTAGAGATTCTCAGATAAGTATGAGACCCCTATGCTTAAATTTGTTTTTTACACCTGTAGATTACATATTTGTGATATGTTTAACGAAATGCCTATCATGGATAGTAGGGGTCCAATTAAGGGCTTGTTCAATTATTTTAATTTTCATCATCATTTCCTTGTTATATTTTTGTTATGAAGGTGTCATGCAATTATGGGCAGTGACCTAGGCTCTGGTCCTGAAAAAAGTGGCTCAAATCTCGAGGACGTTGGCACAAAACTAAGCAAAATAGTCCTGGATGTTGGCATAGCTTGTCATGGGAGCATATAAAGCCTCCTCGGTGTTGTCAAGTCCATATCATGGGAGCATTCAGGGGTCAAGTGGTATAAAATCTCAGTGGGACCCAGGGGTTGGTTACAAAAAAAGTTGGGATGGTTCTTAGGATTCAAGTTGATGATGTGGAAGTTTTGTATGATGTGTTTCCATTGATTCCATTTCCTTAAGGTTGAATCAAATCATGGTATCCTCTCGTCACATGTTTACCCCAGTTGGTCGGTTACTTGCGTAGATGTGGGAGGAGGGTGTTACAGAGTGGTTACAAAGCATGGTTCATCCCCTCGAACTAGATAGGTGGTGTGTGTTGGTCATGCATTCCTGTCGGTTACATGTGTGTTATCCATTCTTGTGATCTATATGATTGTGCATATGTATAGTGTTGGTCATGGTTGTAGTGATGTCATCATGTGAATGAGGACATGGTTGTTGTAAAGCGTGTCATCATGAGTTTATGATTTGCTACATATTTTTTATGCTTGCATACTATCACTGTACATTGGTATGGTTGTGGTATCATGCATGAGGTCATGGTATGTGTAGTTGATATGGTCATGCATTGATGATTGGACTCTAGCTAAACTAATGGTTACATGGTTATGTGCTTATGTATTATATGTATATATGTTGTCATGATTATGTTATACATGTAGTAATTTCGTTGGTTTCTCTTGCAGATAAGATATCCTCCCCGAATTTTTCTAAGGTATGTTGGTTTTCTGTGATTTGGTTTAGCTGACACTGTATGCCTTGCAAGAAAGATATCAAAATGACTAGAAAGATGGTAGAGTATAAAGACCCTCCCTATGAATCATATGAGCAGCGTGGTGTTGGGCACTCTTCAAATTCAGTAGACTCATTGAGAAGCTTGAAGTAATAAATAAGGAGTTGTAAGGAGGACAATGATAAAATCATGCAAGCACAAGAGAAACAAGGAGAGGTTGATGCTATACTCATTCAAAGTTTGTCAAAATTGCAGCAACAAGAGCCACTTCGGATCAGCCATGGACAGGAAGAAAGAAGTAATGGAGCATATGGAAGTATCTCTCATGGTGGTCACAAGTCGGATAGAGATGACACAGTTAGAGATGGAAGATTGTTGGATACTTTGGATAGGAGAGGTGATGGATACAGGTATTATTCTAGTTCTATTTCTGATAGGCATCGTGATCATCATCGTTATAATCCTTATAAGAGGAGTGATAGGGGATACTTGCAAGATGAGTTTAAGAAAGCAAAACCATCTAATTTTGATGGAGATGTGAAGAATCCAGAAGATGCAGAGGCTTGGATACTTGGGATGAAGAAGTTCAACATAGCTAGACAAGGACATGAATCACATAAGCAACATAGAGGTGATGGTACTGGACGGTTGGAGTGTTGGACATGTGGTAAGAATAACCTTAAGAGAGATTATTCATAGAATCAAGGTGGTAGGCCTCATATATATAGTGCACATGAGGCACAGACTGTTGGGGATGTTGGTCAAAACGTTCCTCATATCTATGCAGCATTAGATAAAAAAAATAGGCAGACCATCATACATCTATCATTGAGATGGATGGTAAACTTTGTGATCAAGTTATTTCTATTTTGATTGACCCTGGATCTAATTATAGTTATGTTAGTATTGACTTCATGGATAAGTGTGGTTTGAATAAATAAGTGCATGAAGAATCTTGGTTAGTGTAGTTGGCTACATGTATGAAGAAGCGAGTTCATCATTGGGTAAGAGCTTATGCATTTGATTTGAATGGTATGCCTACCGCAACACATTTGAATGTATTACCATTGGAATCATACAATATGTTATTGGGCATGGATTGGTTGTACCTTCATAGGACCAAGGTGGATTGTTATGACAAAGCCATTGAGTGTGTGGATGAAAATTGGGAACCAAGAGTCTTACAAGGAAAGAAGAAAGCCACATCAGTTAGGATGGTGATAGCTATGCAGGAAAAACGTAGTCGTAGAAAAGGGTGTGTGTTATTCACAATGCACATTTCTAGTGAAAAAGGTAAGGAAGTTGAGGATGCAAATTTTTTGAGCAGGTACCCAGTTCTACAGCAGTTTCAAGATGTGTTTCTCAAAGATATTTCAGAGTTTCCTTTTCTATTGAGTTACTGCCAGGGTTAGCTCCAACATTAAAAGCACCTTACATGATGAGCACACCTGAGTTAGTAGAGTTGAAGTTGTGGTTGAAGGAAATGTTGGACAAGGGATACATTAGGCCAAGTGTATCACCTTGGGGCATACCAGTATTGTTTATGAAGAAAAAGGATAGCACTCTCAAATTATGCATTGACTATAGGAAGTTGAACAAAGTGACCATCAAGAACAGGTATCCATTGTTGATGATTGGTGACTTGTTTGATCAGTTGAAGGGAGAAACAATGTTATCGAAGATGGACTTGAGATCAATATATCACTAGGTACGCATAAAAGAGGAGGACATTTACAAGACAGTTTTCATGATCAAGTATTGGCATTATGAGATTTTTGTAGTTCCATTCAGTTTGACTAATGCTCCAGCTACATTTATGTGCTTGATGAATATTGTGTTGCGTCCGTATTTGGATAACTATTTTAATGTGTTCATTGATGACATATTGGTATATTCTAAAACTGAGGAAGAGCATGTTAGCATTTGGCCACAGTGTTGAGATTGTTGAGAGAGCAACAGTTGTATGCTAAGCTTAGCAAGTTTATTTTATTTCAGACTGAGGTACACTACTTGGGACATGCTCTTTCCAAGGAAGGAAAAGCAGTGGATCCAGAAACGATAAGGTCCATCATGGAGTGGGTAGATCCCAGGAATGTAGATGAGGTGAGATATTTCATGGGATTGGCAAGTTATTACAGGAGGTTCATCAAAAACTTCTCACATATTTGTTATCTATTGCATCATTGTAGAGGAAGGGTAAGAAGTTTGAATGGAAAGAGAAGTGCGAGGCTAGTTTTGAGCAGCTTAAGAAGTTGTTGACACATGCACTAGTGTTACAGATTACAGATCTGGACAAAGAGTTTGTAGTATGTGCAGATGTGTGTAAGAGAGGACTTGGTGGAGTCCTTATGCAGGAAGGAAAGGTGGTATGCTATGAGTCACAAAAACTAAATGAGCACAAGCAGAACTACTCGACACATGATCTTGAGTTAGCAATAATCATACATGCATTGAAGATGTGGAGGCATTATCTTCTTGGCAGGAGGTTTGTGCTGATGAGTGATCAAATTGGGTTGAGGTATTTGTTTGACCAACTGAATATGAACACCTAACAAGCTAAATGGTTGGCCATGATCAATGAGTTTGAATTTTAGATCAAGTATATCAAAGGGAAGGAGAACAAGGTTGCAGATGCTCTTAGCCAATGAATACAGGTAAATCATATAACAACTATGAGTTCTTGTGGGACAAATTTAAAGGATAAGATCTTGCAGGTAGGTCAGTAAGATGTCAGGTATATGGAGATTGTGCACAGGTTGTATTAGAGTATAGGTACAAGTACAAGTATTAGTACAAGTACAAGTACATGTAGTGGTACAGGTAAAGGTGTAAAGGATGTGGAATATTGTCTTACAGTGGATGGATTGGTTAGATTTAGGGACAGGATATATGTGCCAGATAACAGTAAGCTCAAGAAGGTGATCTTGAGGGAGTTTCATGTTAAACCATATTCAGGTCACCCAGGCTACCAAAAGACATTGAACGAAGTGAAGAAATTTTATTATTGGTCGAATATGAAGAAGGATGTAACAAGGTTTCTAGCTAGGTGTTTTGATTGTCAGCGTGTGAAGGCAGAGTGTAAGCATCTAGGTGGACTACTACAGCTGATTGCGATTCCAAAATGAAAATGTGAGGTCATTTCCATGGAATTTATCACAGGGTTGTCGAGAATGGTGAGACAACATGATTCCATCATGGTTGTTGTGGATAGGTTGACAAAGGTTGTGCACTTCATTCTAGTGAAGTCTACATTCTCAGCTAGCGATGTAGCATAGTTATTCATTAGATATGTGGTCATATTTCATGGTGTTCCAAAGAATATTGCGAAAAACGGGGATGCAAAGTTCACTTCCAAGTTTCAGAAGGAGTTGTTTGCAGGTCTGGGCACATAGTTGGCCTTCAGTACAGCTTATCATCCGTAGACAGATGGATAGACTAAGAGGGTCAACATGATATTGGAGGACATGCTGAGGATGTATGTGATGCATCAATAGTGAAGTGGGAAGAGTATCTTCCACTGGTAGAGTTCGCTTACAACAATGGGTATCAAGAATATTTTAAGATGAGTCTGTTTGAGGCATTGTAAGGGAAAAGTTTCAATACTCCCATTAGTTGGAGCAATCCAATTAGCAAGGTGTTGATTGAACCAGACATGTTGGTGGACATGGAATAGAAAATGCAGGTTATAAAGAGGAATCTAAAGGCATCACAGGATAGGCAGAAGATCTATGCATATTGGAACAAGTTGTTCAAGGAGTTCTAGGTTGGGGAATAGGTGTACTTGCACATCAAACCAAAGAAGAGCTCCTTACGGATTGGATCATGTGCAAAGTTGGCACCACGGTTTTGTGGACCCTTCAGTATTATTGAGAAGATTGGTCAGTAGCCTATCGACTTGCACTGCCTCTGACAATGAGATTCCATGATGTTTTCCATGCATCATTGAAGAAGTATGTTAAAGATATTGATCATGTGATTAACTGATATGTATTGCAGGTGGAACCAAATGGAGAATTCCAGTTGGAGCCTCAATGTATATTGCAGAAAAAAGTGCTCATACTCCATAAATGAGTAATCGAGCAAGTTAAAGTGCATTGGAAGCATTTTTGTCTCAATGATGATACATTAGAAATGGCAGATCAAATGTGGCCTATGTATCCTTCATTGCTTGCCAGTTGAGGCAAAGCAGTTTTGGTATGGTGTTTTGGTATATGTCTTTGGTATATGTTTTGGTACATGTTTGGTGATGTGTTGGTATATGTACATATGTATATGTATGTAAATACCTCCATGAGCTATGTTATAAAGCTCCAATAAGAGGTATGGGTGCCATGTCATTATAGTTGTCATGTTGTTATGTTGTCGTGTTGGTTTGCTTCTCAGCAGGTTGATCATTGTAAATACTACATCGAGCTGTGTTATAAAGCTCCATGGGTAGTATGTTTTCTTTTCAGCAGTTTTGCTGAGGTATAGGTGTGGTTGAACACAGAGGATGGTGTCCCCCAAGGGGGAGGGTTTTGTAACAACCCAATTGAAAATTCCATGTAATAAAAGTTAATAAAGGAAAAAATAATAACCACAGTTGATGGGACACTTATTCCAAAATGAATGTTAGGTAAAACATCCTAATGTGGGTATTCATTTGGTTTATTATGGCTACGGAAATTGGCAAAGGAAATGGCTAAGGCTTTAGAAAGGAAAAATGACATTTTTGACACATTTATTTATGAAAATAATGGAAATTAGGAGAAAAGGAAGGTGAAAGGTCACAGGTTGCATGTGAGGAGGAAAATGAAGGAAAATAATGGAAAATGAAGTAAATAGAGGCCTAATCGATAAAAAGGATTCTGAGGATCAGTTGGTACCTTTTGTGAGTTCAGTTTTGGAGCTCTCTCGTTATTCTCTCTCTCTCTCTCTCTCTCTCTCTCTCACTCTTGGACACTTAGAATTTTCTCGGAGCACTTTGGTATTAGATCAAGAAAGGCAAAGAAGGCAAGAGGAAAGGAAGAAGCAAGCAAGGAAGAGCAAGATCAAGAAGCTACAGAAGTATTATTTGTAGGTATCGATTTGCATGTGTATTTTCCTTACTGGATTTGGCATGCATGGTATTGCATGTGGTTCTTTTGTTGTTATGACATGGGTTTTTCCAGGTGTGACAGTGTTTTCAACCCAGTCTTGCCATTTCCAAATAACCATGGTGTGATGGGATTCTCATGTTTTGGTTGAGTTGAATTGTTGCATAGATTCGGAGTTGAGTGAGGTGGATCTCCAAATGATAGAACACATGGCCTACTAACCCTTGAATCAGATTGTGGGTTGTGTAAAACTGGATTTTGTGTTGCCTCGGTGGGCCTAGGAATCCTTTCCGGTGAATGTCAAGATATAAGGTAAAGCCAAAAGGTGGATTTCTCTCCATTAGGCCCAGTAATCTCGGGATGGGATATGTGGTAAAGCCTATAGAGTGGGTCTCGGTTTAGGGCCTAGTGATCAAGTGTGGATTGTGGTAAAACCTGAGAGACTACGAGACAGGAAAATTCCTCATGGTGTAGATGGAGAAATCTGGTGGCATCCATGTTTGTTTTGCCTTAGTGATCTGGTGGAGATCATGGTAAATAGCCTATTATTACATGTTCATTATATTGGCCTAGTGATCTAGGATGAATTACAGTAAAGCCTGGTTTCTATTGATGAGGGTGGGGTCGTTTAGCCTCAGAATGATCTAGTTGGTTCTTTTGGTTTGAGTCCCACATTCATGCTTGGAATATGGCACGGGGGTGAATGGTTAAAGAGATATTTGCCTCAGCCATTCTATGGTCGAGTGGAACGTGGTAGTCCCATCCTGGGTTTGGATTTTGAATCATCAATATGAGGTTATTTCTCCTTTTATTTCTATGAGTATTTTATTGGTTTATATGTGGATCATATGACTATGATTTCCTTGGTATTTATGTTGCTATTATGTTGGTTATGTATATGTTTTATGACAGTGGATATGCATGGCTCTCATCATATTTTTACTTGTAAATGAATTAACAATGTATCTATGACCTAATAGATGATAATGCAGCAAATGAGATAAGGGAACAATGCTTCTTAGCAATTCTCAGATAAGTATGAGACTCCTATGCTTAAATCTGTTATTTACACCTATAGATTACATATTTGTGATATGTTTGACGAAATGTCTATCATGGCTAGTAGGGGTCTAGTTAAGGGCTTATTCGAGTATTTGCATTTGCATCTGCATTTCCTTGTTATATTTATATTCTGACGGTGGCATTCAATTATGGGCAGTGACCTAGGCTCTGGGCCTGAAAAAGTGGCTCAAATCCCGGGGACACTGGCACAACACTAAGCAAAATAGTCCCTAGATGCTGTCATGCCTTGTCATGAGAGCTTCCAGAGCCTCCTGGATGTTGTCAGGCCCATATCATGGGAGTGTCCATGGGTCAAGTGGTATAAAACCTCAGTGGGACCCAGGGGTTGGTTACCAGAAAGGTTGGGATGGTTCTTAGGAGTTTTTTAGGAGTCATATTAATGATGTGGAAGATCTTTATGATGTGTTTCCATTGATTGCATTTCCTTAAAGTCACCTACGAAGTTGAATCCAATCATAGTAGTCTTTCGTTGCATGTGTACCCTGGTTAGTTAGTTACTTGGGTAGATGTGGGAGGAGGGTGTTACACCAACAAGGAAGGTTTACCACATGACGCTTGGAAAATATAGGGAGTATGGGGCATGAACCATCACAGAAAATGCAAGGGTCTTTGAATTAAGGAGTCCTAATGAAGTGGCTCCCAATAATGTCATCCATTATATATAATAATGATTGTTATATAAAAATAATATAATACAAATATAATAATTTATATTTATATTATATTTAAACATTCTTGGAAATGGTTCGATGTGTTGCTACATAGCAAATATTAAAATAATAAATAACAAGCCATTTAGGTAAAAGGTTTGGTAAAATAAAGATTACGATAAACATAATTAGTAAATTTATATGGTTCGGTAAAATAGAGATTACCATAAACATAATTAATAAATTAATAAGGGTTTTGGAAGGGTTTGGGGAATAAGGTAAGATGTCCTTTTATAAAAGGAGGTTTGTCTAATAAATGTAATCAATATTAATAATTAATGAAATTCACTAATTTAATAATTAGGAAATATAAATACATGCTTATGTGTATTACTATTATAACATATTTTGTTGGAATATGTAATTCTTATTTGTCTGATATGTGATCATATTTGTGGATTGTTGAGATTATTGGTCATTATTAGGTAGAGTTTATCTCTATGTAGAAGGTTGGTTTCTAGTCTTTAGGAAGTTGTTGGCATTAGTTGGATGTGAGATATCCTCTTCAACTAGTTAGCTTCCTAGATTGGTGTGGTTGAGATATTTAATCAACCAATAGGTTGTATTATCAAGATAGTTTGTCTATCTTTGAGACATCATTATTGTGTTTATATGTATACTATTACATCGAGTTAGGTGAGCACACATTTTTGGCTTGTAATAATCTATACTCTTTGATTTTTTAACATGGTAACATAGCTAGACAAGGTTTGAATCCCTTTTGGGAGGACCTAGGAACATGGGAGAATGAGAATGCTAGTCTATTGTAGGAGTATATTAGCATGGGACAATAGATAGCTATTATTGATAGTGCATTGTTGTATGATAAATCTTTGTTTTTCCAACAATTTGTTATGGTATGTTTATTGTGTGATGAGGTTCATTGTCATCGGTATTGCATCTGTGAAAGAATTTGGATGAGTGAGGCGAAATAATTTAAGTGAGTGAGGTAGTATAAGATCTCTTTAAAGGAAACAAGCTTGGATGGTGACAATAAGTAATGGATTTTGTGCATTGGGAAAAGGAAAGAGAGATGACAAAACATGAGCTATGTAGCAGTTGTTAGGGCTGAAAGCCAATGACACGCCAATCAGCTCTCTGCAAATTAGTGAAAATGCATAGATGAAGCAAAGGAGAGTTGCTTCAAACACATCTTATCATCTATAGAGAATTGCCACAAATGCTTCCTACCTTTTGATCCAACGTAGGAATGTGTAGTGATTATTCTTTACTTTTTCAAGAAATTTGAGTCATTTTTAATAATTATTTCAATTTTTTTCATAACGGTTCATCTTCTCACATTCTATTTATTGTCTGCGGCATTGTTCACATTGTCCACATTGTCTAAAAAAAAAAAGAATTTTAATTCTTTATTTAAATATTTTTAAATTCACTATTATTTTTCTAATTCTTCTTTTTAAATTAATATAAAAAGTTAATTTTTAATTTGTATAAATTTATTTTAAAATAAATAAAATATTTAATAATTTATAATTTATAATTCTCTTTAAAATTTTAAATTTTAGGGCTTTTTGTCATATCATATCTTTTAATATTTTGTTCTCAACTCTTGATCAATTCCTTCTCTTTTCTTTTGATTTTATTTCATTTTTTCAATAAATTTGTCTCATTTTTAATAATTAATTCATTTTTTTTCCATAAGAACTAATTTTATCTCCATTCTATTTATTCTCTTGTTCACATCATTTAAAGATTTTATGTTCATGATGATGGGTGGATTTCCCACTTAAAATGATAGACAAACTAAATTTGGAAACATTTTTTTCCCAAAAATTCATCTTACGAATAACTCATTATGTAATAAGGTTCTTAACCATGAAGATTCTTAATCTTTAAATTGACTTTGTTATAATATCATGGCTTATCAATACTATATTTATATGACATTTTTTTTAATTTAATTAAAAGAGAAAATAAATCATAACTACTTTGAAAAATAAATTCTGACATTTAATTTGTGTACAATACTATGAATATTCTATAGAAATTAAATCTCTAAACATATACTTAATAATTATTGATAATAAAATTAAAAATATTAAAACACATTCCAAAATATAACATAAAACATAAATCTTAAATTTATAATATAAAACATATTATGATTAAATATGTAAGCTTTTATAAAATATATTATAACTTCGAAATATTAGGCTTTATAACTTATATATTAATATATATATATATATATATATATATATATATATATATATATATATATATATATATATTTGAAATTTCTATTAATCATAAGGAATATACAGGGATATCAAAAAGCATGTGGTCTCATCTAACCAAGTTTGTTGACCAATGCGATGACCATACAACAAACAAAAACCAAAATTGCCAACTGAGAGGTCCAAAGCCTAAGAGGTCTAACGTTCTAGAAAACTAACAAAACAAGGAATACACCAGTGAACATATTCATTCGTCGAATGTGATGGAAGCAGGGTTGTCCAAACTAGTACTTGGGGGATGTGGCAAATGATACATGCAGTTGACATGGTTCTCAAAGTGAGCGAGCAAGGGTTTGATCTTTTCCCCTTTTCACATAGTAGGTTTTGGTCGCACCAAACTACTACCACCCTCTCACGAACATGGCACTGTAAGTATTGGAGTTGCTCAAATTTTGCTATGACAACCTCGTGTTGCTCTTTGCGGGCTTGATCATGGGCATCTAGACAAGCAGAAATGGAGTGAAGCAGCTCAAGAATTGCCGAGGAGGGACTTGTCCTCTTGGAAGACGTCCTACCTGTGGAACCAGAGCAACCTTAACTAGAGTGGCCCTGTGTTACCGAGCCCTGGAGATACCTATGTCTGCGACCGCCCACACTTGTATCCCAACTGAGCTACAAGACCATTTGTCGACAACTGCCTACCCTAGAGGCCACGGACGAGCTGTGACCCCCACAAGCACCACGACCCCCACGACTAGAGCCTCTCACTCCCCGCCTGAAGCTACCTTCCTGAACAATAAGAGCATCACCTTGAGCCCCGAAGGGAGGGGAAGCACCTTCCGGCTTCGTCGAAGCAATTAGGCGTGAGGAGCGGGGTGAGGGCTTCATTGTGGAGCATCGAAGAGACCTACAGAACCAAAGAGGAGGGACTCCTCTAGATATACCACCAGCCACCCAAAACCAACTGAGACTAACTGCAAGCCAAAGAGAAAAGTAGCATCAATGGTAAGAGCCCCACCACCCTTAATTCGCCACCCAAGGAATATCAACCACCCAGAACCAATCGAGACCAACAATGGACCAGAGAGAAAAGGGGAACCAACGCTAAGAGCATTGCCACCCTAAACTCACTGCCCAATAATAGCCAAGTCAGGCGAGAGAGGGTAGAAGCCCATAGGGTGAAAGTCGAGCAAAAAGAAGCAGATGCCCGATATGAGATTGAAAGACAATAGAAAGCTAGCACCTGAGACAAAGCAAAATAGTGAGGGGAGAGCTAAAACAAGAGTCCCCAGCCAACAAGAGCCTCAATGCAAGAAATCCTAGAGACCATCAACACCCTAAACCCAAAGTCACCACCCCAAGAATAACAACACCTCTGGCATGGCCATAACTGTGAAAGTAAGAAGCATAGATTCTGCACCAGTCAATCCAGAAACTTCCCCGAAGCGACCAAGTTGGAGAACCGCGGGAGTAGAGGGAAATTAAGAAGGGGCAAGCCAAAACCAGCAAAGGAGTGTCCACAAGAGAGACCCGAAGAAGGAAATTTTCTTAGGAAGCTGGAACGAGCGAGAAGAAGTATGGTTGAAGCACGCCTGTGGTGGACCAAACAGACCACCACCCTAGAGTAGACATTGAGGAGGATGTGAGCAGGAAGGGAGGTGTAACACACAAAAGAGCATTTGGCAATAAGGGGGGGATGATCAATGATGGGATATAGCCATAGGAGGAATGGAAGCATCGTATCGGAGCAAATGCATACCAGAGAGACATAATTGTTCACACATGCGAATGCAGACATAATAACTATGGCGTGGTGGAAGGGTTGTTGCTCTGTGCTCTCCCGCCTTATGCCTTTTACACTTGGCATCTGTCACAGGTGGTTGCCATTGTCCAACACCCCCATCGGGGAAACAATTATATATTTTTATTTATATATAATTTATTTAATAATTTTTTTTATATATTAAAATATTATATTTTTATAATAAACTTTTATTTAAAATTACTGTGAAAACTAGTTATGTATATTCACAATACTACAAGGGCTTATGGAGCTTGCTCTAAAACTGTGTTTGCCAGAGCTAGTTTTTGTCTTTGCCTTTGTCTTTTTAAGACATAAGTCAGAGTTATTTTGCAAGAATGAAAGTGTAAGAACTAGTTTTTTTCTTTGTCTTTGTCTTTTTAAGGCATAAAGCATTTTGCAAGAATAAAAATGCACCTCTCAAAAACCACCGGTAAATAAGTAATTCCAAATAACTTAATTTAATTGAATAATATTAGTAAATCAACCTGCATTGGCGACCAAATACTCATCGATAGGTCCCGAGTGTGCGAAAAAATATTAACAATACAAATATATTGCGGAGCTGATGGGCAAAAATATTAGAGCTTTCCCAAAGTTCTTAAAAACCACATCTATCGTGAAGCTCAACATCCTATTTCGCCAACAGTAACGTTACCCGTAGCTTCAAACGTGGCAGAATTACAGCCTGCCAAAACATTGTTCCAAACATCCACCCGTCTCTTCTCCTGCATGCAAGCTCCAGTCATCAGATTTTGCACACCGAGTACCACTCTGTAATATTCGAGAACATCTACATTCACACGCATGTTACCAATTTCAATCTTTTATTCTGAAACACGAATAGATTTCAATCGCTTAATGTTCAATCTCAATCTGAATTGAAACAACCATAGCCATCAGGAGGAGGAAAAAAAAAAAAAAGAGATAGACAGAGAAATATGGCACTGGAATGGATTGTTTTAGGGTACACTGCAGCAGCAGAGGCCATGATATTATTAATGTTAACAATGCCCGGATTGGACCGCCTGGGAAAGGGCCTCAACGCGGTGGCCCGGAGCGCGTTGAAGCCACTGTTGACTGTGGTGCCCTTCTGCCTCTTTCTGTTGATGGATATCTACTGGAAATTCGAGGTACGCCCTGTCTGTGATGGCCCCCTTTGCAGTACCGCAGAAAGTCTTCGACACCAGAAATCAGTGATGAAAAGCGAGAGGAATGCTCTGCTTATAGTCATGTCTCTGGTTCTCTATTGGCTTCTGTACCGTGTTACAATTTTGCGCCTTCAGCTTCAGCGGATGGACGAGCAACTCCAGAGGCTTAAGAACAAGGACTGAGGTGTTATCAGGGTTTAGGGTTTAAGAAATGACAGTGAAAAGCGGCTTTTTTCTCATCAAATTCAATGTAATTCAAATATGTTATTTATCTCCAATGTTTTTTTGTCTTGTTACTATTTTCACCAATGCTCTTAGTTTTCAAAGGCATATACAATTATCCACAATCGAGTCTATAAATAAGGTTGTGCCCACCATCTGGTGGATGTTCTTTGGATGCTTGTTATTTAATAATCAATACATGCTATTTTATAATTTGGCTATTTTATATTTGAAATTTATTCGATAGATGTAGAGAAGACAGTACATGTTATTTTATAATTTGGCTATTTTATAGTGGATGTTATTTGGATCCTTCAATGTTTATTAGATGTTTTTTGTAATAGCTTAAATTTCTTCGATGGATGCAGAGAAGACAATACATGCTATTTTATAATTTGGCTATTTTATAGTGGATATTCTTTGGATACTTCAATGTTTATTACATGTTTTTTGTAATAGCTTAAATGTTTTTTTGTAATAGCTTACTTGGGTACTAGATTTTTTTTAATAGCTTAGATGTTTTATTAGATTTTTTTTTGGAACAGATTAATCCACATTATTTGTTATTTGATAATTTAAGCTATTTTATAATAGCTTAATTGGTTATTAGATGTTTTTTTAGAATAGCTTAATCCATATTATTTGATATTTTATAACAGCTAAATTGGTTATTTGATATTTTATAATAGCTAAATTGGTTACTAGATGTATTTTAGATGTTTTTGTGGAATAGCTTAATCCACCTAATTTGGCTATTATTTGATAATTTGGCTAATTATGGCTAGCTAATTATGGCTATTTTATAATTGTATTAGGGAAAAGTGCCTATTTTATAATTGTATTACTTGAAATTGTACAGAGCTATTTTATAATTGTATTAGCTAAATTGGTTATTAGATGTATTTTAGATGTTTTTGTGGAATAGCTTAATCCACCTAATTTGGCTATTATTTGATAATTTGGCTAATTATGGCTATTGGCTAATTATGGCTATTTTATAATTGTATTAGGGAAAAGTGCCTATTTTATAATTGTATTACTTGAAATTGTACAAAGCTATTTTATAATTGTATTAAGCTATTTTATAATTGTATTAGGTAAATGTGCCTATTTTATAATTGTATTACCTTGTTTACTAGGTAAATGTGACTATTTTATAATTGTATTAATTAAAATTGTATTAGGTAAATGTGGCTATTTTATAATTGTATTACCTAAAATTGTATTAGGTAAATGTTTGAGGCATAATTTAGAGGCTTTACTTAGTTAAGTTTCTTTAGTCTTTAGGCATGCTATATGCCATATTATTTCTTTCACACATAATGTGCTATATCATTTTTTTCACACATTATGAATTACAGGGTAGCTTCATGGAATTCCTTGTGATATCCTTGTAGAACCTCGCAAAAAATCATAAAGAAATTCACACAAAAAACCCCATCGTGTCCAATAAATAGCCTAATATAATCCTACACTCTTGGGGAATTCCCAAATATATTTAATTTCCTCTTAGGTCATTCCTAAAGGTTTTAAATATTACCCTCTTACACATTCTCACTTTTTGAGAGTAGCATTGCCATTATGATCTCTCTTTCTCTTACCTCCACACACTTGCACTTATCGCAACTATTGTGTCCTTAACCTTACTACCACATAAAGGGTTCCTCAATTGGGCTTCCCTCTTCATTAGATTGATATTGCCCTAGTGGATCAGTTGGTTGTTCTAGGTTATCTCTAATGCATTTTGGTCTTTCAACACCATCCCAACGGATGTTCTAACATCGCTTGTAAGTGGAGAATACATATTTTAATGGAGAGAAAAAAGAATCTCATATTCGGATTGAATAATTAGATCTTTAAGCATGTGATTTCTTGGTGTATTATTTATTTGTTATATGTACATTTGGAGATTGTGTGTTATATGTACATTTGGAGATTGTTTTCCAACTTTTCTAGTGGGACATTGACATATTTTGTGTAACATAGAAGTAGGTTTTAAGGCCCTAACATTGAATGGATTTGGGTATCTCCACCATGGATTTGGGTATCTCCACCACATGATCACCTCGGTGGTCATTCAATAGCATGGGCATGGAGGGACACCCTATGGAGGGACACAATAGCATGGGCATTATGGAGGGACACAATAGCATGGGCATGGAGGGACACCCCATGGAGGGACACAATAGCAGGTTGATGGCTAGAAGAGATGGTTTTTGGAAACCTTGTACAATGGCAAGGTACACCACATACATTTTAGACACCCTTCCTAACATTAGGTGCACTGTAGACCTTGGTAACTTGCATTATTAGGTACACTAAGAAAAGCTTGGAATGGAAATCGGCAAGCCAAGGCAAAAAAACCTTGGTAACTTGCATTATTAGGCACACTAGGAAAAGCTTGGAATGGAAATCAGCAAGCCAAGGCAAAAAAAAGTTATTGTAAGAAACCTCATTTGTAGGTGCATGTTGGAGAATGTTGCTAAGAAGAACTAACTAGCTTATGAATGTCTTTGATAGTGCACAAGGTTGAGCACATGTTGTTACAAACTAGGAGAATATTGAGAGGGGGGGTGAATCAGTATTGTAGGAATTGTATACTTTCTTTCACTTGTGAAAATATGGTAGGACACCATGAAATACTTCATCAATTAATTTATATGATCATGAAAAGAAGTATCATAAAAAACATAAATAGCACACAAAGATTCTTCAATTTTTTCTGCAATGTCTTCACAAGGAAAGTTGCAACCTATAGTTATGAAATTCTCTAGCTACAACCAGCAGGAAGCAACTACTCCATAATTTATCAACTACAATTGAAAGGAGCTACAACCCTTGAAAATTTATCACCTTCTATTAAAAGGAGCTCCAACCCATAAACATTTACCAAGAATTGTTGGAAGGAGCTACAACTCCTCATTTGCAAGCTGCAACTTGCTTGACCTCAATGATTTATCTTTCATCCATTTTCAAACTAGAACCATGAATGCCAAATCCTTACATATAAAAAATTAATTCTATCTCGTCAAACACTCACCAAACACCTTCAGTAATCTCTTATTGCTGAGAAATCCACCATCTACACCAACTACCTCAATTCAATCCAAATCACACACTGCTACAATGATTCTTACAAACTTGTTCAAACGATTCTACTTATAAATAATTTTTTCTGCTTAAATTAGACTTCATGCTTTTTAGTTAACTTCTGGTTTTTATTCTCTACATCAATCTCTTATTTTTAGCTTTCTCCAACTTCAGTTGACTCTTTTGAATGTGATCTATAGGTCTTCAAACCCTTCTATGTTGTTTAAAACTCAACCTCTAAGTTAAACTGCAAATTTCAGATAATTAGCACATTACAAAGTTTAGCTAAAGTTTTAGTTGTAGTTCTATCTTTAGTTGGCTATTAAATATGGAAAAATACCAAAATTGTTGCCAATAATGTCCATGCTGCCAAATTTCACCTTTAAGCCCCTAATGCTTATGTATTTTGGTGCCATAGCCCATATAACCAAGTGTTGTGACCTAGTCCTTAACTTCTTAAGCGCTTATCCAACCCAAGCCTTAGAACTTTGCGCCCTTGGTCATATGCCACATATAAAACTGTGTCTTGGTGATTATGCCTTGGCCACCAACACCTTTTCCCTGGTGCTTTTACTTGTGCACCTTTATTTTCCTTCAGGATAAGCCTTGCGAGATGAGCTGTCAGTGGGGTCGCCTTCCCATTGGTCGTTTCTACCAACTTTTCTGTCACCATGTCCCTGAGCTTGTCACCCTGAAAATCCTTCCTAAGCACTTTAATTTCCTTCAAAGGTCAAAAGATTAGGATGAGTTGTCCTAGTGGGTCCGCCCCTACACCTGTGAGCCAATGAAATGTTGGTCGCGCTAAGTTGTCCCTGACAACCGCCATGTTTCCTATTGCCTAGTCATCTCGTAACTCCTTGCATGCACCGCTCAAAGCCTTCTGGGATCCAACCTATGGGATGACATCATGCTTACGTAATCTCTACCACATGCCACATGGTGACATTTGAGTGGTGACATATGTAACTCGAAAATACCCCACTAGGGTATGCAAAAAGTCCAAAAATGGTTGTCATGTGTCCACATCTCATTGGGCCACGTCATGATGGCATCATCATCCACCTATATATCCATTTTTTTATTGCATGCCAATCACATTGCACCACCTGTTTGTTAGAGAGGAGAGAGAGAAAGGGTCCCGGTTTTTTGTTTTGCATCATTTTCCTTTATTAAATATTTAAATGAAAACCATTGGATTCAATGAAAATTCAAAGGTTCCTTGCCTTCTTATTAACATTGTGTTTTGTTGCTGCCGTGTTTCCTGCCTGATCCATCTAGTGGTTTAGATGACCCCTAGCCTACATGGTTTGTGGTATTGAGGATGGGGGGGAGGGAGGTGATAATGTAATTCACCTCTACTATTGATCTAACGATCAGTGGTTTGGGAAAACCGCCCATTACGCCACCCTCCTGCACATTAAGGGTTGAGTGGCAGACCCCCGTGTAGTTACTCCAATACGTCGGTGGAGATGTGTGGTACAAATCCGCCAATGTACCTACTCTTTGTTTAATTGTCGGTTCCGCCAGCCTTCCACTAGCTTCTTAGCTAGCTTTGGCCACACCACCAAACTTAATTGTTGCTAAGACCACCTCCACCATATTTAGCTCAACATACTTTGACTTTTGGGGATTCACCTTTGATTACTAATATCTTAGGATCTAGGAGACCTTTTTCTGACTTCCATATACCACTAGAAAGATATTTCAGAGTTATTTCCATCTAAGTGGGTTACACCTACTTTTGAGGTGATCTAATATCTAATAATTGACTTCAAAGTCTTTGCACCTTTTCACCATCCATACTTTTCTCATCTTCTTCACCAATTTGCTTGAAAGCTTTGCAACACCTTTGTCATTTTGTGTCATCTTTTTGCATGTATCTTGATCACCTATGTCATCCTTAGCCATCAATGAAAAAACAATTTCTAACATTACCCCCCTTTGGCATTGATGGCAACACCATGATCAAATAAAACATCATCATGAAGACAAAGTGGGCTACAAACAAAAAAGTGTTTGTGCTCTTATATATCCTTTGGATGTTACTCCCCCTATGATGTACTTCTCTTATGTTGTACTATTGCTATGAAGTATTGTTGTATTTTGTTTGAGCACCATGAATTCTCCAAGACTTCTCCCCATTTGACATCAATGGAAAAGACACTAATGGACTCCCCCTGTCAACAATTTTCTCCTATCATATGCAACCTGCAGACCTGGCACTGACCTAGTAGCTTAATTTTGATATGTTGAAGGTATACCAGCGATCCAGATCTATGAAGGAACAAAATTTAATACATATATGAATAGAAACATAGAGATACAGCAAAAACAGAATTCAATTCATTAATAACAAAGTATTGAAAAGTGCTTACATGTAGAATGGAAATAAACTAGCTAAGGTGATGGTAGCTTATCTCTAAGAAGATATGTGGAGGCTACATGCTTTCTAAATTGTGTTACAATGAGTCTCAAAGGCCTATTTATTATTGAGAAACAATGGAAAACCATAAACATCCAAAACCCTAACCCTTAGAGATGAAGTGCCAAAAGTTTATGGGCCTCGTTGGGGTAAATTGGTACATCAACTCACCGAGGTCGTAACTTTGGCATACGATCTTTGGTTGACATGTACTATACCTCGCTAAAAATATCTATCCGAGGACTACAAATTTTGATTATAAACCATGTTCATAAGCAATGGTTTTACCCATTTTCCAAAAAAAAACGTCATTTAGGGCCTCAAAACGGCTCTGGAAGTTCAAGACCTGAAAATTTCCAAAAATAGTAAATTGTGCTACAATTAAGGAAACTGAAAGAAACAATGGTGGGAGTAAAAGCAAAATAGGTGGGTGGCCACCAATATCCACCTCGATCAGTCCTCCCCCCTTAGGAAGCAATGGTCCCCATTGTGTTGGGTGTCTCCCTAAGATGGGGAAACTTCTACTAAACCTAGTCCCTAGTGAGCCACTTGCCTTGGTGCAGGAGTTGGCCAACTTTGAAAAACCAATACAGTTGGATCTTCTATTGGCAAGTGTTCTTGATCTCCATGTCCATGATCCTCTCAGTTGTGGATTGTTCCATGCAATATGGTTTTATCTTTGTTGGTGTGAGTTGTTGTGCAATGTCTAATGTGTCCAGTAATGGTGGAAATTATGGTCAAAGGCAGTCCACATTGAACACTAGGTGCAGGCCAAGGAATGGGGGAATGCTAAGCTCAAAATCATTGTCTCACATATCCTTGGTGATAGTAAAAGGCCCATATCGGAGTGGTGTGAGCATCCAGTGGGCTTTGATAAGGCAATATTTATGCAAATGCAGCCAAACTTTGTCGCCCACCTGAAACTTGTGTGGCACCTGATGTTGACCATGTCACTTCTTGTACTTGGAATTGGACCTCTCCAAGATGTCATGGACCTACTTGTGGATGTGTTGGATATGTTCAATAAACCTAGTTGATTTATCAGCCTTAGACTATACATGTGTGGATTATGTTTGTGTAGTCACATGAGACATGGCAACATCAATCACACACAATTGTTGAAATCCCAGTCCCACTTGAAAGGGACTATGACCAGTCGAACTATGGAGAGTTATGTTATAACTATATTGCATGTAGGAAAGGCTCTCATCCTAGGTTCATGGATGCTTGGAGTTGTACATGTGGAGTATGTGCACAATCATCCTCTTGATGGCCTTTGTCTAGCCATCACTCTGAGGATGTAATGCAGTTGACTTGGTGATCTTGGTGTCCAATAGTGTCCAGAAGCTCGATCAAAAATGTGCTCATGAACCTGCTATCCCAATCTGATATAATGGTCTGCATGATACCAAAATGTACCTACACTCATTTAAATTAGAAGAGTTTTGCAATGTCCTATGTTGTGGTACTCTTCTTGTAGGCCGCCAATATAACCATCTTAGAAAATATTTCCATAACCACAAATACATAGTCATTACCATGCTTGGTAGAAGGGTACAGGCCTTAATTCTTGATGGTTGGCTTGGCAATGGCAGAGGCAATGTAAGATCTAATATATTTTCCAACATATTGTCGAAGTTTTGGCCAATAAAAGTACTTATGTAGTATCGCCATAGTTTTCTCCACACCAAAGTGTCCTACAACTTGATGGTAGTGCGCCTCCAAAATCGACTTGTCACACTCTCTTAAAGGAACACAAAGGTGGCTCAGGTAGCATAATAATGTTCCCTAGAGGCGGGAATCAATAACTTTCTTACCATCCACTAGCATCTAGTATGTGGTGATGAACTCTTGATGATTTTTGTATAGTTGCGTCCATCCATAGGTCTCATGGCCACGAGATGAGAACAGTAGTCAAATGTTGCAATTGGGGGTCGACTAGGGCAATCTGCACAATGATTAGTGCTTCCCTTTTTGTATTTAATGTTCAAGTGGATTTTTTTCATATATGTAGACCACTTATGATGGTGATCATTTTTCATCTTCCCTTATGTCTGTATAAACTGAAGAGGTCAGTGATCAGTTTGGATAATTATCTCTTTCCCTAGAATATGTTGTTTCCATTATCAGAAAACATGCATGATAGCGTACATATCTTTATAATATGTGGGGTACTTCCAAATTGTATCAAAAATTATATCACTATGATAGGCCATTGGATGCTCGTGTCGGGTGAGGATTGCACCAATAGCGTAGTCAGAGACGTTTGTCTCAATTTCAAATTGTTTTTATAAGTCTGACAATGTAAGTACAGGTGCAGAGTAGAGGCAGTGCTTCAGCTCAACGAATTCCTTTTGTTGGGACTTGGACCAGGAAAACTTTGCTTTCACTCCACCCATGGTAATTTGACTCAAAGGCCAAGTGATATGGGATGGGAGAATCCAAACATGAACCTTCAATAAAAATTTGTTGGGCCCAAAAAGTTGCAAAGCTCTGTTAGAGTGGTCGAGGTTGGCCAATCCCAAATGACTTGGATCTTACATGCACGCCTTGCTCATCTATGATGTGACCCAAATATTGGACCTAGCTCATACCAAAGGTGCATTTCTCCAAATTGGCACACTTTTTGTGTTGTCGTAGAGTTTGAAGGACTTGTCGAATGTGTTGCAAGTACTCTTCCAAAATCTTGTTGAATATGAGGATGTTGTCAAGATAAAAAACCACGAACGAGTTGGTTAAGGGCCGCAAGTTGTCATCCATCAGCATCATAAAATTAGTAGGGGTATTTTTCAACCTGAAGAACATGACCAACCATTCAAAATGGCCTTCCTTGGATTTGAATGTGTTCTTCCATACATCTATGGGCTCTATTGGAACCTAGTGGTAGCCAAAATTCATATTGATATTCCTAAAATACTTGGTCCCCTTGAGCTGGTCCAAAATCTCATCAATCCATGGGATTGGATACTTGTTCCTGACAGTGAATTTTTTTAGTGCCCAATAATCAATGCAAAGCCTCCAGGTTCCATTCTTATTTTGTACAAGTACAATCGGTCTCCCATAGGGTGAGGAACTTGGTTGGATGTGCCATTTTTGCAACAACTCCTGGATCTACCACTTGATCTCTTCATTTTCTAGAATAGAGAAATGATATATGGTCCATTGGGTAGGGGCGCTTTAGGATTCAGATCGATCAAATGCTTGATCTGACAGTGCAAGGGTGCCCATGTGGGTGAGGAGAAGATATCCACCTGCTTTTATTGCGTGGAGGAACCTTTCCTGAGGGCCATGGATGTGGACGTGATCTTCCCCTTACTTTGAGATGGAATCAAAAAGAAAACAAATTTCCTGGTCTGGGAGATGATCTTACTGAATTGCTTAGCATAGACTAAAGAGATGGTGGTAGGTGGGCTACCTCTACTATCATGTATAACTTATTTCCCAAAGTAATAATAATAGTACGAGGCATAGACTCATACATAACATGACGCTTCCACAAGTATGTTTGGCCTAATAATACATCACAAACATCAAGAGGAGCAACATCACACAATACCTCATCTGTGAAAGGATTAATGATGTATGGAAGGCGATACTACTGGCTAACACAGAGATCCCATCCTTGGTGAAGCCACCTGATGGTGTATGACTACATGTGGTGTGGTCTATAGGCTCAACTGCTTCATGACCTCTATTCAAATGAGGTTCTTTTGGTTGCCACTGTCAAAAATGAACTACAATGGAGAACCCTTCACCAAAATCTGTGAGTGGAAGTGACACTTCCCCTCCTCTAGATCTTTGGGCTTAATCTTCTCGATCTTGGTGGTGGAAATGGTGGCATTGGGCTCTGCATCAATAATTTGCTTCCCTTTTCTATTCCTCTTGTCGGGTTCTTACTCTTAGTCAGAACATGCATCTAACTATGAAGTGTTTAGTTTGGCCACCAATGACTGCTTGGATCAACACTCATTTGTGTTGTGAGTGCGTCTCTTATAGAACTCACACCACTTTCTCGTGTCCTACTTTGTCTTTGTGGTGTTGTTCTTTGCTTGCAGCTTTGGTGGGTTTTCCTAGGTCACGTTACCTTGGATTTTTCCTTTGTTCTGTGGTTTGGGAGCGCTCTTGCCCTACTTCTAATTCACAGATCCAAATTCATGCTTATTTTGTTTAAATTTTTGTTCAATCTTGGTAGCATATTGGTATGTTGCACCAAGCAAGGATATGTCCAGGAACTCCATTTCTTCCTGAATGTATTTTTTCTTAGAACTATGATACTTGAGCACCAAATGTAACTCAAATTATTTTATACCCAACTTTGTGCATAGAGTATGAAAATTATTTGTGAGATCATGCACATCTTGGTCCCTTTGTTGCCGTAATGTGCTCCACTAAATGTACTTGTCCTCATAGATCCCCACGAGGTAATATTTTTCATTGTTAGCATCTCAGAAAGAGTTCCAAAAGGGGTTAGATGTAAATAGAGAGGGTTCCTCATCCATTTTCTCACAGTAAGTTTCGCACCATTCCTTGACATGGGGAGCATCCTTAAGCAGTGCAAAAGTAATCTTCTCCCTATCGAAGAAACTATGGATAGAAAAGTAACCTTCCAACAAATTCAACCATTTATCTATAACATCTGCATCTATTTAACCTTCAAATATAGGGATAATGAATTTTACTTGTACCTTGAAGTGGGGGGTTCCTCCGAAGTGACCGATGGATGAAGATGCCTCATCGGTGGGCATCTACCTAAGGATCTTAGTAAAGTTATCCATCATTATGTTCCTTTGTCGCTTGAGGGATTCTTTGAGAAATATTTTGAAAGGATTTCATGCTCCCTCATCTTTCTTTTCTTCTACCATAGGAGGTTGTCAGGGTCAGCGAGGTTTGTCTTGTAAAGGTTCAACCAGTTCGATCCCTTACTCCTTATACCCTGACCTCATTGGGGACATGCACAAAAAAATAGAGAAAGAGAATATCACTCTGATATGACATAAATAGATTTATGGAAGAGTGAAATGAAATATAGATATGAACATAAACACAGAGATACAGTGAAAACAAAATTTCAATTCATTAATAACAAAGTGTTGAAAATTTTTTACATGCAGAATGGAAATAACTAGCTCAGGCGATGATAGCTTATCTCTGAGAAGAGATGTGGCAACTCCATGCCTTCCTAAATGTGTTACAATGAGGCTCTAAGGCCTATTTATTATTGAGAGACAATGGAAAACCCTAAACATCCAAAAACCTAACCCTAGGAGATGAAGTACCAAAAGTTTGTGAGCCCCATCTATATGTCTAAATTTAAAGAAAAGGGGCAGTTTCTCCTAGTGATACGGAGAGTATAATGTGTTTTGTATTTTCCATGGAAAGGACGTCTCCATGGCGATATCATATATCAACTTGGGATAAATTGGTACATCAATGTCCTGGGGTTGTAACGTTGTCATACGATCTTTGTTTGACGCACACAATACCTTGTTAAAAATATATAACTGAGGACTAAAAAATTCAACTACTAACCCTTGGTGCTAGCAATATGTTTGTCTGTTTTCCAAAAAAAACGTCGTTTAGGGCCTCAAAACGGCTTTGGAAGTTTAGAACCTAAAAAAACTTCAAAAAATAGGAATTTGTGCTAGAATTAAGGAAACTAAAAGGAAAAAATGTTGGGGTTCCAAGTGGAATAGGTTGATGGACACCAATATCCACCTAGATTAGTCCTCTCCCCTTAGGAAGCAATAATCCCCATTGCATTGAGTGTCACCATGAGATGGGGAAACTTCTATAAACTTCTTCCCTGGTGAGCCACTTGCCTTGGTGTTGGAGTTGGTCAGCTTTAATAACCCAATATAGTTTGATCCTTTATTTGTGTGTGCGCTTAATATTTGTGTCCATGATCTAGTCAATCATGGCCTATTCAATGTAATTTGTGTTGAGCAATGGCTAATGTGTCCATCAATGGTGGAAATTATGGCCGAAGGTAGTCCACATTGAACAATGGATGTAGGCCAAGGAATGGGGAAACTTTGAGCTTGAAAGCATTTTCATCCATTGCCTTGGTGATGGTCTAAGGCCCATATCAAAGTGGTCAAAGCTTCTGATGAGCTCCAATAAAGCATTCCTTATGTAGATGTAACCAAACTTTGTCACCCACATGAAATTTATGGGGCACTCATTGTTGATCATGATGTTGTTTATATTTGACATTAGATTTATCTAGGATATCATGGAACTTATGGCAGATGCACTAGATGCATTCAATAAAAATGGTGGCCTTATCAACTTCAGACTGAACATGTGCAGATTCTGCATGTGTAGTCACAAGAGGCATTGTGACATCAATGGGACATAATGGTTGAAATACCATGGCCACTTAAAAGGGGTTGTGTACATTCAAGCTATGGAGAGCTCTATTATATTTGTCTTCCCATTTTCATGGATTCTTGGAGTTGTACATGCATAGTATGTGCGCTATCATCTTATTGACAATATTTTTCTGGCTATCAATCTGTGAATGGAATGTAGATAACTTAGTGATCTTAGTGTCCAATAATGACTAGAGGCTCAACCAACATGTGCTCAAGAAACTACTATGATCCAAATTGGATCATTATATTTTTTTCATCCATCTCGATGCATTTTGAGTGGAAAAAAATGGAGGAATCATCTCATGTGACCATTTTTACTAGCGGGATCCAATTTGGCGAAATGAGGTCTGAAACCTTTCGGAAGCATTTTGAGGAATCAAACAACATTTTTTGGGAGTAAAAAATTTCCGCTTTAATTCCACACTTTTTCATACTATTCTACACCTAGATATATTTTCCAACGGCGCAAGAAGCACATCAATCAGAGTATGTATGCAAAAGTTATGCCACTCATAAGTTGACCTTCCTATTTTGACACCTATAGTTCAGGAAGATGTCGCGTCAGCCCCCATTATTCATGGAAAAGGGGTTAGCCACGTGTTTGTGATTTAAAAGACTCTAGAAGATTCTATTTTGTAACTCTAGTTACGAGTTGATATAGTCAAAATTAACCACTAATAGGCTATCGTGTTATGTTATAATCGGGCCACTAGGAGGAAGGGGCATTCCATTCTTTCAAGAGGATTTTGTTCCATAGATGAGCAAAGATAGCCAGGAGAGATAGGAGGTAGAGCACACAGAGAGGATATGTGTACTGTAGCAGCCCACGGGCCACAAACAATACTTTTTTGTACCTACAACCATATTTCTAGACCGAGAAACAGAGCGAAGCAGACTCGCTTTCCAGCTAGGTTTTCTCTTGAAAGGGTTTCCCAGAGAGAATATCTTGTGTCTTATGTGTATATGAGCTTATTTTTTCATTCTCTTCTTTTTTTTCATAATTTTCATTCGCATGCATACACTAATTACAGTAAATCTACAAATCTAGAATTTATGTAAAGTTGTAATAGTGTAAAAATACGATATTTTAATATTTTATTATCAGATCTGTTGTGACAAATTATCCAGTGGAATATCCACATAATTTTATGGATCATTTGGTCTCAGAATCAAGTTTCTTTATGTATTTGTGGATATTTCTAGGGGATCTAGGTCATTAGGGTCAAAAATCCTAAAACCCTAATCATGGTCAACGAATCTGTAAATGAGCCTCGTGATCCTATAGAGGTGAGGTTTTTGTGGTTCGAACAACAAGTCGTGAATATAAACTGCAATGTAAACCTCCTTATGGAGGCCCTAAGAAATAAGCTGGGGATATCTGGAGAAGATGGGGGTTTGAATGCAGAGGAAAAATCAGAAGGGGGATGGGGATATCAAGAAGACATGGAGAACCATCCGAAGAAAGAACCTGAAAAACATCAACCCAATTCGAGTGTCGTGAATCAATCCTTGTTCAAAATGGAAGAAAAAGTTGATATCAATTCGTACCACAATGAGATTGATGCTTTGAAGTTGAACTATTGGTCGCAACAACTAGAAGTTTTTTCAGTGCCCATCAGATGGAGGAAGGGCAAAAGATCTCATTCGTGTGACTGAAATTAGAGGGCCATGCACTCATTTGGTGGGAGAGACACACAAAAACCCTAAGGTTTGAGGGAAAACCTCCAGTGACTAAGTGGGAGGATTTTAAAACCCTCATTAAGTCACAGTTTTATCCCATTGGGTACGTGGAGGACCAGTGGATCTAGTGGCATTACTTTAGGAAAAATCTAGGCCAAAGCATGCAGGAGTACACCACAGAATTCAAAAAGATCGCTATAATGCTCGATATCTCTCCAAAGAACCCAAATGTACTCTTGAAGTATTTGGGGGGTCTACACTGCCATCTGCATGAGAAAATGATGCTCTTCAAGCCCAAATCGGTGGACGAGGCTTGTGTATAGGCACAATACATGGATAACATAGGCCTGAAAAGAGTGCAATCAAGTGGGTCGAAGCAGAAGGAGAAATAGGAAGCTTCTAGGAAGGGAAGAAGAAGAAAAAGGGGGGAAAGGATAAAAAGACAACAACCACAGCACACTAGTGCAAAGATCCTAGCAACCACTACAAAATTGATGACAATACAGAGGATAAGTGTTGGAAGTTGCATCCACAGCTAAACCCAAAGAAAAATAAGAAAGATAATAAGAATAAGAATCCCATGGCCACAAATTCAAGAAACCAAGTTAAAATTTTCTCGAACAGGGATGAGAAGATAATTTGTACATTAGTGAAGAAGGAGGTGAATCTGAGTAGCCTTCAACAACAGGAAGAGAAAGAAATGACCAAAATCTTCCATATAAAGATACAAGTCAAGAAGGCAAAGATTGATGCTTTATTTGACTCAAGATCACAAGGGAATCCCGTAGCATAGCTGGTCAAGAAGTTGGGGTTGGAAGTTTGTGATCATCCAAACCCATATCCACTGGGATGGGAAAAGAAGGATGCAAAATTGAAGGTAACAAAACAGTGCAAAATTAGATTTGTTATTAGTGTTGATTTTATTGATGAAGTAGATCTGGATGTGGTTCCCTTTGATGTATGTGGAGTCGTGTTTGGGAGTCCATACATGTAAATGCGTGATGCAATATTCTAAGGAGATCTAACTAGTACCAACTCATCAAGGATGGAAAATCATTCACCATCAACGCACACAAAGGAAAGTCAAAATTTTCACTCGTAAGATCCAACCAAGCCAAGAAATTCATCAATGCCAGCATGAAGTATGTTTTATTGTTTTTAAGAGAAAGCAAGTCTAAAGAGGAGTTAATAAGAGGCAAGGCATCCCTGAATGGGTGTACTAAGGAAAAAAAAATTGGAGGATTTGTTACAAGAATACAAGGATGTGTTCTGAGAGTCTAAATGGTTACCACCTAAGAGAGAAGTGGAACATGAGATCCAGATATTGCCAAACTCCCCATTGCCAAATATTTGGTTGTACAAGCAGTTTGTTATAGAAGCAAGTGAGGTGAAGAAATAGTTGCAACAACTACTAGAATAGGGTGTCATTCAACCGAGTACATCACCATGTGGGTCACCCATCATCATTATGTCGAAGAAGGATGGGACTTGGTGGATGTGTATATATTATAGGGCATTGAATAAAATCACGCTCAAGAACAAATGCCCCCTTCCCAGGATATATGATTTTCTAGATTAGTTTCAATAAGAAAATTATTTCACCAAGCTGGACTTGAAGTTTTGATATCACCAAGTTTGAGTCAAATAAGAAAATACATGGAAGACCACCTTCAAAACCAAGCAAGTTTTGTATGAGTGGTTAGTTATTCCATTTTTCCTATGTAATGCACCAGCTATGTTTATGAGATTAATGAATGATATATTGCGCCCTTTTATAGATTTATTTGTTATTTTCTACATAAATTATATACTAATATATAGTTTTACCTAGGAGGAGCATATTTCACATTTGACGCAGGTGTTGGAAAAATTGAAGAAGCACCAAGTACTAGCAAATTTCAAGAAGTGTGATTTTGTGTAGCAGTCTTTGGTGTATCTAGGGTATGTGATTGGTGGAGGAGAGCTGAAGATAGATCCTTCCAAGATGAAGGCCATCATGAAATGGTCAATGCCTACTAAAATTTATGAGGTTAGGAGGTTCATTGGGGCAACACAGTACCTGAGGAAATTCATAGCCTCATTTTCAGTGGTAGCAGCATGCTCCATGCCATAACAACAAGTGGCAAGAGTTTCTAGTGAGGAAAAGGTCAGCGGAAGGCTTTCGAGGAGTTGAAGAAGAAGACCAGTGAAGCACTAGTTCTAGCATTACAAAACTTGTAGTGGCCCTTTCAATTGGAGACAGATGCAAGTGGGTATGCTATGGGAGTTGTCTTGATGGAAGGACGAAGGCACATTGGATACCATTGTGAAGTATTTAACGGGGCAGTTCTTAACTACCCTACCTAAGATAAGAAGCTATATTCCTTGGTGCAAGTTGTGAAGAAATGGAATCATTATCTGATGAGAAAGGAGACAATAATCCACATAGATCACCAGTTGTTATAATACTTGCAAGCCCAAAGTAAGCTACAACGGACCAGGCATTAGAAGTGGATAGGGTTTTTACAGCAATTTCATTTGGTGATCAAGTATGAGAAGGGCAACACAAAAAAGTTTGTCAATATGCTTTCAAGGCCACCCACATCAAAGATTACAACTTTGGGGACTCTTATGCACATGGAGTCATTCGCCCATGATGCATATTCAGAAGATGAGGACTTCAAGGAGTTGCATTATCAGTTTCAGAGTCAGATCCATGTGCGTGATGGCGAAAAAATTGTTGACTACCATCTCCAAGATACGTTACTCTATAGGTTGGATAAGGTATGTGTTCCTAAAGATGAGAATTTGCAGTTGATTAGAGAGGCCCACACCTCCAAGGTTGCAGGGCACTTTGGTGTAGAGACGACTATGGATAACTTGTAGAGGTATGTGTATTGGTCCAAGATGCAAAAGCAGGTAGCTAGGTTCATAAGAGGGTGCATGCTTTGTTATACCAGCAAGCCTAGCAATAGGAAATAACATCGGTATCATCCCTTACCTATACCTACTCGTCCTTGTGAAAACATTTCCATGGAATTTGTGGGAGGTTTACCAATGAATAGGAAGGGATATGACTACCTATTCGTGGTAGTTGACAGGTTTAGTAAGATGTGGGTTATGAAGCCCTATAAAAATACCATCAGTGGACAAGAAGTAGAAAACTTATTCTTTGGACAGGTCTGGGTGCACTTTTGGATACCAAGGAGCATCGTTTTAGACAGGGACACTAGATTTCTCAATGAATTTTTGACAACATTGTGGGAGAAGATGGACACAAAGTTGAAGAGATCTACAACATTCCATCCTTAGATAGATAGGGAGATAGAAGTAATCAACATGACTTTGATGCAGCTTTTGAGGGGATACAAATAGAAGCATCCAAAGACATTGGATGAAACTATGGTATATATACAACATTTTCATAACATATCAGTCCACACTTCTACAAGAAAGTCCCCATTTGAGACTTGTTTTGGATATTTTCCACCTTCACCTTTGGGTATTGCATATGGGAAGTAAGGAGGAGAGAAGGAATATATTACAGGATATTCTTTGAGGGCTGAAAATTTTGTAAATAAGATCAAGCATATCCACCTACAAGTATAGGAAACAATGTAGAAGTCAGAGGAGAATTATAAGGTCATGCATGATAAGCACAGAACAAAAAAATCATTCAAGGTCGGAGAGAGAGTATGGCTACAGTCGAACAAGGATAGGTTGCAGGAGTCTCGTAAGAAAATCAAGGCTCTAAGGTATGGTCCCTTTGAGATACTGGAAAAGGTGGGTGATAATGCCTATCGACTCAGTTTCCCACCATATATGTGCATTTACTCAGTTGTGAATGTAGAGAATTTGAAACTCTATGAGCCTTCCATCCTAGATTAGGAAGAGGAATATTTCCTACCTTCTGTGGAGGATTTGGCACCAAATGCTCAGGCAGAGTTGACCAAAGATATATTTTTGCAGAAGAGGTCCAAAACTACAAGATAGTAGATGCATGACCTTTGGAAGATTGGGTTGAAGGGACAACTTCTAGGAAAAGCTAAATGGTACACCAGAGAGAAGGTGGAGGAAAATTTTCCTCACCTCATTTAGTAAATGCTTTTGTGAGGCAAAATCCTCCAAAAATAGGGAGGTGTGATCCGAATTGGATCATCATATGGTTTTTCATCCATCTTGATGCATTTGGAGTGGAAAAAGTGGATGAATTAGCTCACGGGACCTTTTTTACTGGCACGACCAAATTTCGTGAAATGGAGTCTAAAAATTTCCGAGATAATTTTGAGGCATCAAACAAAATTTTTAAGGGGTAAAAAATTGTTGCTTTAATGCAAAACATTCTCATGATATTCTACACATAGAGACCTTTCGAATGGCACAAGAAGAGTGTCAATCGGAGTCTATATGCAAAATTTATGCAACTCAGAAGTTGACCTTCCTATTTTCGCACCTATAGTTTGGGAGGATGCCCGTCAGCCCCTATTATTCATGGAAAAGGGGCTAGCCACGTGTTTTTGATGTAAAAGGCTCTAAAAGATTCTATTTTGTAACTCTATTTAATAGTCGATGTAGTCAAAATTAACCATTAGTAGGCTATTGTGTTGTGTTATAACCAAGCCACTAGGAGGAAGAGGCATTCCATTCTTTCGAGAGGATTTTGTTCCATAGTTGAGAAAAGATAGCCAGGAAAGATAGGAGGTAGAGAACACATAGAGGATATGTTCACTATAGCAACCCATGTCCCATAGGAATTACTTCTTTGTATCTGCGGCCATATTTCCATACCAAGAAAGAGAGTGAAGAGGCCTCACCTTCCCGCTGGGTTTTCTCCCGAAAGGGTTTCCCATAAGGCATATCTTGTGTCTTATATCTGTGTGATATTATTTTTTTGTTCTATACTTTTATTCATGATTTCCATTCACATGCATGCACTAATTACAGTAAATCTACAAATCTAGAATTTAAGTAAAATTGTAATAGTGTAAAAATACAGTATTTTAATATATTATTATCAAATATGTTGTGACAAGTTGTCTAGTGGAATATCCGCTGCAATTTACGGATCATGTTATCCCAATATGATATAATGGACTATGGGATCCCAAAATTAATCCACACTCATTCAAAGAATATTTTGACAGCGTCACCTGTTGTGATGCTCTTCTAGTAGGCCATCAATATAGTCATCTTAGAAATATATCGACAACCACAAATATACATTAATTACCATGCTTGGTAGAATGGAGGCCAGACATATAGTCCATGGAGATGGATTCCCAAGGTTGTCTAGGAGTAGGCTGATGAGGCTCATCAATAGGTATATCATAAGGATCATAGTTCCTTCCTCTAGCTTTCTCAAATTTATTTACATTTATTGTTATATTCTGCTTCGTGAGAGTGGTGAAATATTTTTTGCTATGTCATGTGGCTTAATATGGTTTAAATGCAGTAAATGGAGCAATTTTAAGATAATTTCAATGCAATAACTCAGAGTATACAACAGGGAGAGATTCTAGGAGGTTGTCCACCTCCTTAACTCCCTCAATCATCCAATATCGTTGCATTATCTCTCATCATCTCGAGTTCATTGGTAGCCAAGCAGGATGAGGTCATTGGTAGCCAAGCAATTGCAGTTCAAGGAGATCTAGATCCACCTTTGTCAAGTTTTGGGAGACAAACATATCTATTGTCTAGGGAGTTGTTGGTAGCTACCCTTTTGTATAAATAAACATGCTAAAGAGCTCATTAGGATTTGAAATATGTTTTCAGCTAAGAAGCTATTGAGCTCAAGTGCTTGTTACTATTATTTTTGACTTGTTATGTGATGTATTTGACATTGATGCAATGATAATGAGAAGTTTCTTATTGATCCATCACTGAGTTAATTTCATAGGGTTGAGGCTCTTGGGTTTAGGCCCAACCCCAATAGCTTAGGTCGCTCTTGTGTATTGGTATTCCTTTTTAGATTATAAATTTTCTTAGTTTGCTACATTTTATTAGAATATGATTCCTCAAAAATATTGTGACTGCTACCTCTATCTCATCTCTCTCATTGGAGCATGAATAGAGGAATCTACAATCACAACCCAAAAATATTATGTTTATGATTTCTTGGAAAGTGGTCTATATTATTTATCTTGTTTTGCATATGTTTTCTATAGCTTAGAAGTTGATTCATTGCATAGATCAAAGTCTTTGGCATAACTTAGATCATTTTAAAATTCAACCCATCTTTTCCACCATTGGTTATGATATTTTGTGAATGATAAGAAAGCATGTGCATGCAATGTTGTAGAACTATTGGATTTGCAAGCAAGGGGCCTCTTCACCATCTCCATCCAGGACTTCTCCACCCTCTTTTTGATGAGTCTCAAATATTGTTCTTGAGATTTGTCTCTTAGGTCACCGTTGGCAACCCTCTTAGTCCAAATAGCCCTTCCTTAAGTGTTGAGATTGGCTAGGAATGTTGTTCACCTTTCATCCATCTACCACAACCTCCCCACCTTTCCATCCCTTTATCTCATTGTTCTTACCTTCCAAACCCTCTCGATAGCCTTCCTATAGCAATATAGGGATCTTGTAACAGCTTCCTATAGCATGCATGTAGTAGCCTATTTTTCCCTTGTTTTGACCTATGATGCAATTTTGACTTAGTTTAGGAGTAGATTGAACCCCAACTTGGACTCCATGATCAAAGGCAGCACCTAGGCCATTCCAACCATCCTTTTTCTTTCACTTCAAGATAGAATAACATTAACTTCTTTATCACAAATCTAGCACAAATAGAACATAACTTTATATGCAAGTGTGAATTAGGTAGATGATGCATGAAATCTTGAGTTATGATTTGGTAGGATATTTTCTTGTTTAGAAGTGAATTTGATAGCTAGATGGTTGATTGCAAATAGTGTAGTTTCCTTTCTGTTGGTAGTATATCTCTTGTGTTCTTTCATGAATTGATTCAGTAGCATTTACAAGTTGGTAGCACCTACAAGTTAGGATTTGAAAATAATTTAATTTTCTACATTAGAGCTAGCTTCTGAATTTCACTTTCAGTAGTTAATTTCCCCCTAATTCAGTAGAAGAATGGTCTTGGAGCAATCTTGATCGAATGCCCTAGTTGAGGGTGGCATGAGTAGAATTCCATCTATTGTTTATATAGAATTTTCACCTCAAAGTTTGTATGAAACTCAGGTTGAAAAATAGAGTTGAGGAGCCCTTGGGAGTTGCAATGCTCTTGGTGCAATACCAAGGCTCACCACTTTTTGGTATCGTTGTCATGGAGGTGTCTAGGTAGATGTTATTTTTGCTTAAGAATTGCTTTCAATTTTTCCATTCAGTTTTGAAAAAATCACATAAAAAAAAATAAAAAATTATTGCATGCCTCGTAGGAATAGAGATACTCAAGGAAAATTCTTACCAAACACCCCTACACCCTCAAACAAACATCCTTCACTCTTCTTCAGTGACTATCAGCTTACCTCTTTGACTACAGGGGAGGTAGAAGACTCCTTAGGTGAACAACATGAGATTTTTGAAGAACCTATTGGGGAAGAAGAAGAACCAATTTCACCTACCCAAACCATGGTTGAAAATAGGAATGATGAGGTTTTCCCTATTAGAGAGACTAATGGAGAGGCTAGAATGAAGAATGTAATCCTTACCTCCCTTCCTCACTTCCATGGTTTGACCTCTAAGGATCCTTATACATTTATGTTTGAGTTTGTTGTTGTTTGTAGGACCTATGAATATACCTCTGATGACCAAAAGCTGAAGTTATTCCCATCTACCCTTAAGGATGCAACCTTGCACTGGCTTATGGGTCTGCTTGAGGAGAGAATCACTACATGGGCTCAAATGCAAGAATCATTTAGCAACAAGTACAGGGACTATTGTAGGTCCAAATAAACCAAAGAAGAAATCTTTATAATGACTCTTGGACCTAAGCAATACCTAAAGTACTATGAGGAGAGATTCTAACTCAGTTATAGGAGGTCCATATGCATCATTGATCCTAAATCACTCAAGTTAGTTCTTCTCTGATGGATCAGGAGGACATGTTGGAAACCCTCAACATGTTGTCTCGTGGATACATCTATCAATTATCCTATGAAGACATCAAAAAACTATTCAAGAACCACTCTAGGGTTATTAGGAAGAAGGGTAGGGCTAGTCAAGCCTTGGTCAGTTCCTCTCCCTCCACAACATCCATCAAGAATGAAATTGGAAATATGTTGGAGGACTTTAAGAGTGAAATACTGCGTACATTTTCTTTGCAAATGGATACCATGCAAGTAAAGAGGAGACAGGAGGAAGAAGAGAGGTCCTTAGATATTTTTTTCCCTAAATGCACTAGAAGAAATCCCAAGAATGTATTCCCATTAAATGTCATAGAGACCTGCTTAGTCTATGAGGAAATCCATGCCATGGATAATTGTCCTTCTTTCCTTGGATTAAAATTTGTATACCAAGGGGAAAAAGGTGGAGCTAAGAAAATATGTTTTATAAATCGAAGGAGGCCTCAAGCACCTCGGTCACACCATCTGGGCATGCAAGGTGCATCTTACTCTTATTACCATCCCAACCAGAATGCACATTGCCACCTTGGTACTGTTCCACTCATCCATCATGGTCCACACCTCCTTCTTGTCCTTATGCTCCTCAATATCTTCCCCAACCTGTCAATCAACCATTTCAACCATATGCTTCTCCACATCCTCAATGGAATAATCCATCACAAGGGTGGAGGCCTCAACTCAACCAACCTCCCACTTTACTACCTCCACCTCCATCTCAACCACATCTCACTCATCCTGCTCCACCCAAGAAACCTCAGATGCATGCTCAACCCAATCTGAACTTGAATAACAAGCAAGCACAACGGATCTACAGTGGAGAGACATCTTACCATGCCTATGTTGTGGAGATTAAAGAAATCAACCTTAGGTCTGGAAGAGTGCTTCCAAATAACCAATCTCCATCTTGACCTGAAGAGCTTGAAGAGGAAAAGGAAGAGAGTAGCCTTGAATTAAATCCACCTCCTTTTCCTGAGATATTGATCCATCCTAACCAACACACCCCAGAAGAGATTGGACTTTTGGGAGAATTGAAGAATCTGTGTTAAAATACCCCTCCTCCAAGCTATTAAGTATGTTCCCATATACAATAATATTATCAGAGAGAAATGTTTCAAACACACTGGGAGGAGAAAAAGAGACACCCCCACCATAAATGTTATTGGTCAATTAACTGATTTGATGTTGGGGAGAGTGATTTGTCCAAAATATCTAGACCTTGTAAGTCCAATGGTAGATGTGCACATTCATGGCATCATTGTCCCTCATACCCTAATTGATCTTGGGGTTGCCATCAATGTGATGACTAAAGAAACCATGCTAAAACTAAACCCCCAAGGATCCTTGATAAAGACCACTACAGTGTTGCAACTTATAGATAGATCCATAGTAGCTCCTGAGGGAGTTGTTGAGGATGTAATGGTCTCTATTGACTCCTGGGAGTATCCTATTGACTTCTTAGTTCTCCAACCCAAAAAAATCAATGGTTATCCTCTCATCTTGGGAAGGCCATGGTTAGCCACTGTTGATGCTTACGTTATTTACAAGGATGGGAGAATGACCATTAAGAATGGGCATTTGTCCAAGCAATTGGTATTATACGCTCTTTATCAACCATCCATTGAGAATGACTTACTCCTATGGTTAGAAGAGGAGGAGGAAGATGAAGTGTATCATGCAACATCCCATCCAATTTGTACCTTAGATTTTGTTATAAGGGGGGGGGGGGGGGGGCGGCGGGCGGGCGGAGGGGGGGGTTTGGGGGGGACTTGATGAATATGGCTTCATTGACCAGGTCCTTGAGAACCAATCCCCAAATACCATGCCTCTTGTTGAGCTTGTAAAGGAATTTAAGGGTAATCCTTGGATTGAATTATGCTTAATTGACACAAGTCTTTCCCATGTCAAATTTGTAGAATTTGGTCCATCTAGAACCTTGGAGATTAACCCCTCTCTCTCAGCTAACTAAGAAGAGAAGCTGTGAAAAATGTTGAGAGAGCACTTAGATGCTTTTTCTTAGAACTATAAATAAATGAAGTGGGTGCATCCTTCAGTTTGAACTCATCACATCTACATCAAGGAGGGATGCAAACATGTGCGCCAACCTCATAAGAGAATGAAACCATCCCTCAAGGATATAGTAAAGGAAGAGTTGAAAAAGTTGTTGGATGTAGGGTTCATATACCCCATCTCAAATAGTGAGTGGGTGTCCCCTCTATTTTTGGTTCCAAAGAAGAATGGGAAGTGGAGGATCTATGTGGATTACAAAGAACTGGAAAAAAGAAAAAAAAACACCAAGAAATACCATTTCCCTTTACCTTTCATTGATCAAGTTTTAGATGGTCTTGCAGGGAAGAAGTTATCCTATTTCCTAGATGGATTCAGTGGTTACAATCAGATCCAAATCATCCCTGAGGATCGAGACAAAACTACATTCACATGTCCTTAGTGTACCTTTTCTTATAGGATCCTTCCTTTCAATTTATGTAATGCCCCTGCCACTTTTCAAAGGGAAATTATGAGCATATTTTCTCAACTCATCCATGAATCTATAGAGATCTACATGGATGATTTCACTCCATATGGTTGTGACTTCCTAGAGGCTCTCTCTAAACTGGGAAAGTTCCTGAATAAGTGCATTGAAATGAACCTCTCACTTAGTCCTAAGAAGTGTGAATTCTTAATGAAAGCAGGGATTGTCCTTGGCCATTCGATATCTCAGGAGGGAATATCAGTGAACCCAAACAAAATTTCCATCATAAAAAGGGTCCATAATCCTCAAAATCAAAGGTATGTTACAAGTTTCTTAGGCTTAGCTAGATACTATAGGAGGTTTAGCAAGGAATCTAGCAAAGTGGCCTCACCATTGTTTGGATTGCTGGCTAAGGACTCAAAATTTTGCTAGACAGATAGCTACCAAGAGGCCCTTGATATTTTGAAAGAGAAATTAACCACTACGCCCATGCTTAAGGGGCCCAAGTTGGGCTCTACCTTTCCATATCCATGTTGATGCATCCGAAAAAGTTGTGGGGGTAGCCTTGGGACAAACAGATTGTAAGTTACATTATGCCATTTACTTCATTAGTAAAAATTTGTCTAAGGATGAATTGAACTACACTGTAATTGAGAAAGAACTCCTAGTTTTTGTACACTCCTTGAACAAATTCAAACACTACATCACTGGATACCAAACTTTTATGCATACTAACTATGCAATTGCCAAATACTTGATGAATAAGCTTGATGTGAATGCTAAATAATTATATGGTTTCTATTGTTACAAAAATTTTATTTAACTATCATTGACAAGCCAGGAAAAGAAATTGCAATTGTAGATTTTCTGTCTAGACTTGCTTTTCCTGTAGGTGATGAAGGGATGGTCGATGATTAGGTTCCATATGAGCACTTATTTTCTATCTCAGTGCTCTCTCCATCGTCTGTTGACATGGCCAACTACCTAGTTGCTGCAACATTTCCTCCAAATATTTCATCTAGGGAGAAGAGAAGAATTGTAAGGAAGAGTGTCCCTTTCACTTGGATTGAGGGAAATCTCTTCAAATTGGGACCATATCAGATCTTAAGAAGATGTGTCACGGAAGAGGAAATATTTTACATCCTCTCAACCTGTCATGATGGGCCTTGTGGAGGTCATTTTTTTGCCAAGAGAACTTTCAAATATCTAGAAGTTGGCTATTATTAGCCCACTCTCCACCAAGATTCAAGAAGGTATACCAGTAAATGTGATCAGTGCGAGAGGATGGGGAAACCCACACCCAAGAATGAAATGCCCCTACAACCCCAGGTGGCCTTGGAGTGATTTGATAAGTGGGGCATGGATTTCATTGGGCCAATTGATCCACCATCAGGGCAAAAAATCTACATCATTCTGTGCACTGATTATTTGACAAAGTGGATTGAGACAAAGGCTATCAAAGTAGCAACAAAGGAGAAAGTGGCTGAATTATTAAGGGAAAATGTCTTCTACAAATTTGGGTACCCTAAAGAGATAGTCATCGATCAAGAAGCTCAATTCACATCACATCTGATCGAGAATATTTTAAAGCATCATCATATCAAACACAAAAAATCTATTGCTTATCACCCTCTAGAAAATGGACAAGTAGAGGTGACAAATAGGGCATTGGAGAGCATCCTCACCAAGGTTGTGAGCAAAAGTGGGAAGGATTGGGCAGACAAATTAGTGGAGGCCACTTGGGCCTATAACACAACTTGGAAAATAACTATTTGTTTCATTCCATATGATCTGGTTTATGGAAAGAAAACTATGCTCTCTATTGAATTTGAGTATAATACTTTGAGAATGGTAAGCCAATTGGAATTAGATGTCACCAAAGCACAACAAGAGAGGTTTATCCAGTTGAATGGCTTGTATGAGTTTAGAATGTGGGCCCTCCTACACACTGAAGTTACAAAATTACAAAGGAAAGTTTGGCATGATAGGCATATCAAGGACACATGTTTTCAAGAAGGGGATTGGGCATTATTATATGACTCTAGGTTCAAGGATTTCAAAGGAAAGTTAATGACAAGATGGTTAGGACCATACCTGATAGAGAAATGTCATGACAATTGAGTTGTTCAAATCAGTGCCATTGATGAGGAACGATTCCCTTGCTTTTCAATGGATACATGTTAAGTTATGGTATGTTCTATGTTTAGAGTAGTTTACTTCTTTTTATTATTATTATCCACAGATTAGCAATCATATGTACAGTAAGTAAAGTGCAGATAGAACATTAAACGATCGACAGAAAACAAGCCAAGACAAGAGACGCAAGATGTGGTGGCTAGCCAGGGACAAACCCCAATATGGGGAACCCTTTGATCAAATCTTCCTTTATCTTCAATAATTCTGCAAAGAGAAATAGTACATAAATCTGATCTACATCAGCAGCAGCAAACCCTAGATCAGCCCTAAACTAGGGCAGACAATATCTTGCAAATCGACCTTCAGATCAGCTTGATTCGTTCACCAAAAATGGTGGCCTTTTGAGGAGAGTAAGTTCCACCTACACCGCAGTTTTGAGAGAGAGACTGATGGTCAACACTGGTCAAACTTTCGATCTGCAGTTACAACCCTAAATTCTACATCCTTCCTTCCACACGTGTGAGAGAAGAGTCCCTTTCTGCGCAATAGGAGAAGAGCCTCTTTTCTGTGCAGGAGAGAGAGAGAGAGAGAGAGAGATGTGATGAGATGTGTGTCCAAATGAGGAAAAGACCTCTTGTATTTATATACAAATGTTGATGATGAATAGATGCATCTGTTAGGCTTCTAAGCCTACATGATTTGTTGGTCGGCTTGATAATTATTCCATAATCAAAATAAATTCATATCTCCATAAATACTTATTAGTATCGGATGGTCTTTAGATTAATAATACACCTCTCGACGAGAGGAATCTAATAAAAATATTATCATCCATGAATAAGATGGTCCACATGGAGTTTGGCCCGAGTTGCCAATTTTAACACTCCCTCTCAACTAGGGAGAACTCCATCTACAATTCGTCTATCGGTCACTACTATTCATCCGTCAAATGCACTACCCTGTACATCTTGACCCCTACTCTGCTCTGTTCTATTATGCTTTCTTTGCTCTATTATGTTCTACCCTATTTTGATCTGCTCTACTCTACTATGTTCTTCTTTTCTCTGCTCTTCTTTGTCTGAATTATGAAGAAGAAGAAATGATCGAGGATGTATCAGACCATCCTCCACTGACTCAAAGTCAGTCTCAGAGTGTGTACCACTGGTCCCAGACCAATCCTAAACTGACCCGAAGTCAATGTCATAGTGGGTACAACTCCTACCACTGGTCCCAAACCAATATCATTGATCCCAGATCAATGAAGGTCATCCTAGCATAGGGAGTATGGTAGATATAACGACGTGTCCATCAGTACTACTATGGTTCCTATCCTCATTTCCCTACTCATTGATCAGATGAGAGGTACTTCCCATGAGTCCCAGACTGCATGGATAGGATGCCTTGATGGGAGAACTAATCAATCCTGTCCACAGGAGAGCGAATCATCTTGTCCCACAAGAGAGCGAATCATCTTGTCCCACAAGAGAGTGAATCATCTTGTCCACAGGAGAGCGAATCATCCTATCCACCTGAGAGTGAATCATCTTGTCCCATAAGAGAGCGAATCATCTTGTCCACAATCGCCATGGATAACACATCATCCAGGCCCACAGGAGAACTAATCATCTTGTTCCACAGTCACCACAGGGTGTCACAGGGAAGCTTTGATCCTTTTACCCTGCACAAGGTGCACCACCAGGGGATGGTGAGTCACCCTGTGGTCATATGTCACTCCAAGAAGTACCCCGCATCCCTGGGAGCTCCCAGAGCTCAATGCATCATACAATACCCTCATCAAAGGGTCTTTGAATGACACCAAGTCGCTCTTGGAAAGTCAAGAATTTGACCTTCCCTAGGGGCTTTATTAGAATGTCGGTGACCTTTTCATCTGTACTGATATGTTGGAGCCTTATTGCTCCTCGTTGCACCATATCTCAAATATAGTGGTACATGATATCGATATGCTTGGAGCGATCATGAAATACGAGATTCTCTGACAAACGAATCCCACTCTGGTTGTCACATAGGATCACAATGGTATCCAATATAAATCCAAATAGCTCACTGAAGATCTTTTGCAACTAGACTGCCTCACAAGAGGCCATGCTAGTAGCAATATACTCTGCTTCAGCGGTGCTCAAAGCCACCAACTTTTGCTTCCTGCTCATCCAAGATATCAAAGAAGATCCCAAGGAGAAACAACACCTGGAAGTGCTCTTACAGTCCACCACATTTCCTGCCCAATCAACATTAGTGTATCCAAGTAGTCTCACATCTCCGGCAGTGTATCTCAACCCATAAGTAATTGTACCACGAAGATATCTTAACAGATTCTTGGGACCAATCCAATGTATGTGGCGAGGTTCAACCATATGTTGACTTCATGTGTTGACTACAAAGCATATATCTGGACGGGAGTTTGCTAAGAACATTAATGCGCCAATGAGTTGCCTATACTTGGTGGCATTTCGTAAAACAGGTCCAGCAGCACTATCGTTTAGCTTTTTGAAGTCAAGCTCCATCGAGGTAGTTACGGGCTTGCAGTCCACCATATCGAATCTTTCCAGAATCTTCACCACGTATTTTTCTTGAGATAGGAAAATTTCTCCTGGCTTCTGCCAAACTTCAAGTCCTAGGAAATAGTGCATCAGTCCTAGGTCCTTCATTTCAAATTCAGAACTCTTACATTTGTGAATGACAGGATCTGCACCTGTTAGGAAGAGGTCTTCAACATACAACACTAGTTTGAGAGGTTTTTTATCTACAACCTTAAAGTAAAGGTTAGGATCGGCTTCACTCCTAGTGAATCCTAGCTTCATCAAGTAGTTATCGATCCTCTCATACCATGCTCAAGGTGCTTGCTTTAGCCCATAGAGGGTCTTCTTCAAACTGCACACATGAGATTTTCGATCATGAATCTCAAATCCTTTAGGTTTCTCCACATAGACCTCTTCTTTGATCGAACCATGCAGGAATGCGATCTTTACAACCATCTGATGTAGATTCCATCCTTGTGTAGCTGCAAGGGCTATGATCGAGTGGATGGTGGTATATTTAGCAACAAGCACAAATATCTCATCATATTCTATACCTTCCTTCTAGGAGAAGCCACGAGCGACAAAATGAGCCCTATACTTTTCCGTACTTCCATCTGCTACATGCTTTATCTTGTAAATCCATTTAGAAGTGACAACTGTCTTGTCCTGGGGTCTAGGAACTACTTCCCAGACATCATTCTTCATAATAGACTCATATTCTTCAGTCATAGCATCCTTCCATACTTGATGCTTGACAAAATCTGAGAATGATGAAGCCTCATTTTACATGATCGTGCTCATGATGGTTAGGTATCCCTGATACCTATTAGGTTTCTTACTTTCACGGAAGGTTCCTCGGGGTGCAGTGTGTCCTTCAGCATCATCGAGTAGCCCCCTAAGCCAAGAGGGGCTCTTCCTAGAAGAGGAAGGCTCAGGTGGATCAATAGGATCCATGGGTTCATCCACATCAAGCATTGTTAAATCATCTTTTTCTTTTGGTTCCCTGGTGTCAGCTTCTTGAGAGCTCCTTAAAGTAGGAAGATTGTTCACCTTACTGAGAGCCATATCTTCGTCAAAGGTGACATCATAACTAATCACGACTTCCCTTTGACTAGCTACATAGATTCTATAGCCCTTAGTATTTTCACCATAGCCCACGAAGATTCCTTTCTTTCCAGATGCACCCAATTTATTCCTTTTCTCTTTCGACACATGAAAATATGCAGGGCTTCCAAAAATTCTAAAATGAGATACGTTAGGTTTCTTACCAGTGAACATTTCTTTAGGAGTCTTGGAACCCAATGCTTGATGAGGGCATCGGTTTTGTACATATACGGCGGTGTTTGCAGCTTCAGCCCATAGAAACTTCGGAAGTCTTTGATCATGGAGCATGGCACAGATAGCTTCCACAATCACACAGTTCTTCCTTTTTGCCACACCATTCTGTTCAGGAGTATATGGTGTAGTAGTCTCCCTCTTAATGCCAGCCTCTTTACAAAAGTCATGAAAGTCATTAGATTCATTTTCAGTCCCATTATCAGTCCTTAAGATCTTGATCTTCTTTTTGGTTTGATTCTCGATCAAGGCTTTGAAGTGTCGAAACCAAGAGAACACTTTATCCTTCTTTTTCAAGAATTATATCCAAGTCTTTCAAGAATAGTCATCTGTAAAAGTAAGGTAATATGAATATCCTCCCAAGGAGTTCACAAGCATCATACCAAATATGTCTGAGTGAACCAACTATAATATATCGGAGGTCTTGCTTTGGCTTGAGGGGAATGGTCCCCTTTTGAGCTTTCCTTTGGCACATCCCGGACATACACCTTCTTTCTCTACTCGGAATTCAGGAATCCATGTCACCATTTGTCTTACATCAGGTAGAGCTTTATAATGAAGTTGGGAAAACCTCTGATGCCAAAGTTCAGACTGAAGATATGTGTCACAAGACATGACACCTAGCGGACTTCCACCGACCTGATATAATGAATCAACACAAAACCAAATATTAAAGGCATCTTTAACATTGTTTTTCCATACACGTACCTTGCCATTGTTGAAGGTCACCTTGTAGCCTTTGTCTTCCATTGTCGAGATGGACACCAGGTTCTTTTTTAGGTCAGGTACATATAATACATCCTGTAAGTGGATCATATTACCTTGATTCAATTTAAGAGAGACATTGCCTACACCTCTCATGGGATATTTCATATTATCTCCAAGGACAATTTCTAGGTTAGTTTCTTTCTCTATCAGATTATGGAGAACTTCTTTGTAACCAGTGAACTGCCTTGAGGCACCACTATCAATAAGCCAATTTCCCAGCGAGTCCAGAGGAGCAGAGGCAGATAGAGTAGTTGATAGATAATATTCCTCCTGTTTATTGTCAACAGTGTTAGATTCATACTTGGAATTTCTAGCCTTCTTGAATGGTTGTCCTCTTCCTTGATTTCTAACACTCCTTTTACCTCTGCTATCAGATATGTCATTCCTTTGATTGCCATGAGAGGGATTTTGATCATTGTCCTGGTGAGAGTTCCTTCTATCAAGGCATTCCCTTGCATAGTGACCTGCTTTATCGCAAATGTAACATCGTCCTTTTCTTCCACCCTTAGGTCCAACCTTTCTTTTTCATTTAGTCCCTGAATTATTTCTTTTCTTAGCATGAGAAGAAAAGGCAGCAAGAGGACCTTTAGGCATGGGCATTCTTGCTCTTCTATCCTTGTTTCTTCTTGAATGTATCTTGCCATTAATTCCTCAAATCCAGGAATTATGTTATTATTGAGAAGAGTAGTCTTGAACATGTACCATTTGGATGGTAATCCTCCAAGGCTCGTGAGTGCCATTTCCCTATCAGTAATAATCTCCCCAATAGATAGGAGATCGTTCTTGATCTCGGTGATTCTTAGGAAGTATGCTTGATTACTCTCATATTTGCCCTTCTTAATTTCCTTCAGCTTATTTCTAAGAAACAAGACTTGATTTGCATCATTAACTTTAAATAAAGTCACCAGTCTATTGTAGATTTCCTTGGAGGTGTTCAAGTCAAAGATGTAGGCTACCAAGCGTTTGTCGATAGAGTCTCGGACGATCTTCTTTGTTTTGACTTCACTGGTTTTCCATTTGTTCCCGGCAGCAGCGAGTGCATTTGATGGAGGCTCAACAATATTGCCTCTCACATGGTCCAACACTCCTTGATCTTCTAAGGTTAGATCGAGAGACATCTTCCTTCCATGATAATTAGACTTCTCACGGAGCTTGTCTTCGACAAGGAAGAGTGTTGAGGACCCCATAGTTCTTTTAGGATAGCCTTGCCAATCTTCTCTTCAATGATTTCTCTTGCTCTTGCTCGGGCTTTTTCTTCACCTCATCTCTGATACCATGTTAAGTTATGGTATGTTATATGCTTAGAGTAGTTTACTTCCTTTTATTATTATTATCCATAGATTAGCAATCACATGTACAGTAAGTAAAGTGCATATAGAACATTAAACGATTGACAAGAAACAAGCCAAGACAAGAGACACAAGATGTGGTGGCTAGCCAGGGATAGACCCCAATATGGGGAAACCCTTTGATCAAATCTTCCTTTATATTCAATAATTTAGCAGAGAGAAATATTACATAAATCTGATTTACATCAGCAGCAGCAAACCCCAAATCAGCCCTAAACTAGGGCAAACAATATCTTGCAAACCGACCATCGGATCAGCTTGATTCCTTCACCAAAAAATGTGGCCTTCTGAGGAGATTCAGTTTCACCTACAGTGCAGTTATGGGAGAGAGACTAATGGTCAACGTTGTTCAAACTTCTGATCTGTAGTTGCAGCCCTAAAATCTGCATCCTTCCTTCCACATGTGTGAGAGAAGAGTCCCTTTCTACATTGTAGGAGAAAAGCCACTTTTCTGCACAGGAGAGAGAGAGAGAGAGATGTGATGAGATGTGTGTCCAAATGAGGAAAAGACCTCCTGTATTTATATACAAATGTTGATGATAAATAGATGCATCTGTTGGGCTTCTGAGCCTACATGAGTCGCTGGTCAGCTTGATAACTATTCCATAATCAAAATAAATTCATATCTCCATAAATACTTATCAAAATTGGATGATCTTTAGTTCAATCCTACACCTCTCAATGAGAGGAATCTAATAAAAATATGATCAGCCATGAATAAGATGACCCACATGGAGTTTGGCCCTAGCTTCCAATTTTAACACTATAGGTTGAAGGTACAGAAAACCTATGTATAAGGAAGAATTCATCAGCACCATCAGCAGAGAGGTCAATGTGACTGGAAGTGTCATAGCTTCCAATCCACAACATTTCTAGATTGAAAAAAAAAAAAGACAAAATAAAAGGCCTAGATGAAAACCTTTATGAGGTATCTGAGGCCATATATTGGGTTGAAAACCTCTCTTGAGGTGCCCAGGGCAGACATACAGGTTGAAAACCTCTCCTAAGGCAACCTGTGTGTTTCAAAAAATATACAAAAGGAGAGAGAGACAGAGAGAGAGAGAAGAAGACAAAGTAAAAAGCCCAAGACATGGATCTATAGCATGTTTGTTAAACTTTTTTGTTGTTTTGCGAGATTGAAGGCAATGGCGGATTCCATAGCTATAGGGGCAACATCCTCAATATTCTCCCTCCATCCACTTCATATCCACCATCCAAAATCATGTGATCACCACCCCCAACATCCCATTAGCTCAAAATCCAAGTTTCACCCTCTCTCTAGATTGCTACAGGAAGGACTTGCAATTGGTATAGGAAGGTCTTGTAGTGCTATAGGAGGGATCTGAAAATCTACAGGAGGGAGATATAAATGAAAGGACCACCAAGCATGACCTTTCTAAGGATGAATAAGGTTCCCCACCATGGTCCACCATCCATCCTAGTTCATAAAAAAATAAAAAGATAAAAAGATAAATCATTAAAATCCCTCCACTTTGTCCTACCCCTATTAAAAACTTCTTGAGAAACACACATAACACATCCTCTCCATTTTCACAAATCTGCACCACTCCCTCAGAGTCCTAGCATCATCCTTCAGACCCTTTACATCCTCTCTCATCACCTTCGTGTAGTTTGAAGACCCTAGAAGAGAATAAAATGACTACTACAAGAAGAGAACCTCCTTCTGTAACAGCCTGCGCAAGCCTCACAGAAAGCCATAATATTATTTTTATCATCAAAAGGGGAGTCATAAAAACTCATGAGACACTCTGCAGTAGTCATACCACTCCTAGTAGGGACGCTCCACCAAAAGTAGCAACTTGGACATCAACAAGGTACCTGCACACATAGCAATAACAACAGTCAAATACCATGAGGGGAAAAGAAGATATACACAGGAAAGAAAAACCATAGCAAGTCAACTCCCTTGATGACAATAAGAAGGTTCAACTCCAACATGAACATCCCTACATCAGTTGATCGTGAGGTAGGCACAGGTATGGAAAAATCTCATCTCCTCCCTATGTGTAAATAACGAAAAATGTGTAAATGTCGAGAGGAGGTATTTTAATAAGCTAGAGGTGCCCAGTTAACTTGGCCACCCTCGGTTAGTAAACAAAAATTGATGGTAAGCACTCATGCAATGTGGAGGGTCACATCAGTTGAGTTAGGATCATAGGGAGTGGGCGTTGATTACGAGGAAAGAGGGAATAATTACTCCAAATGGGGACAATGGTCCAAAATAGGAAACGTCGTGTCTTCCAGGTCATCAAAATGCTCTAGTCCTAAGCAAAAAATGGCATATTATGTATTGGGGCTCAAATTCTTTTGCATTTATGCTAATTTCAAAAACAATGAAGGTGAGGATCAACTTAGGGTGCCATCAAGGAGTTTTGAACCATGTTCTGCCATTTCTACAAGAGGAAGCTACAGGCAACCTACAAATGCTACAGGAAGGCTAAGGGACTGCTACAGGAAGACTAAAAGGGTGAAGGAGCACTACCACTAGTCAAATTGGTCTCCAATTTATTATCTTTATCCAGACCATCTGTTAAGAAGTAAGTGTACCCTCTCCTTCATCCATCCATAACTTGTATGTTGGTGCACTTTAAATTCTACATGAAGTATCAGTCAAATTGTGAAATAAAAGTTATTTTATGGTTGTAGATTAGAGGAAATATATGCAATTATCATCAACTAGAGATATCAACCCTCTCATTAGGGGAATTTTGAGGTCTAAAGTGGGCCTCCTAAGGAAATTATAAAATAATAGTGGAAATACTTCAATAAGATTAGATTACATCATCAAATCTTAGAGGGAAAAAAAAATCAACTCATATTTTCAACTTATCTCCCTATGAGTTTACTCAAATTTCGAGTAGAAACACTCGTTGGATGCATAATTTGATTCATCATCCAAGGAGTACCCATGTTGCATACTTTTATGGACCCCGCTACACGAAAAATGAGAAATACATGAAAAAGATGATTGCAATCACGTATTTTCATCTATTTCTCATTTTTCATATAGTAGGTTCCATCAAAAGTATGCAACATGGGTACTCCTTAGATGAGGAATTAAATTTTACATCGAAATAGTAATCCTACTCGAAATTTGAGTAAAAACTTAGGGAGATAAGTTAAAAATACAAGTAGAAAAAGTAGTTTTATTATTTTATTATTTTTTATCTTTTTTACTCCAGAAATGGTGAATCATCCCCCATGGTTGACATCATCATCTTGAGTCCTATTGGTTCTTATAAAGTTTGTTTTGGTTGTACATTTTTCTTAGGAGGCCCATTTTAGACCTCAAAATTCCCCTAATGATTGTCGTTGAATTGCACATCAAATCTATTGCAGTAAGTATCTCTCCTTCACTTAGTTGAAAACATATAAAAGAGATGAGGGGAGGATTTAATATAAGGGAGCCCTCAGACACTAAAATAATCCATCTCCACCCTCTTGTGGTAGACATTTTAGAACACACTAGTGGCTAGGATTCTTTGAACTGTTGAAGGGATGTGATGTTGACATTGTATTTGAATTTTCCATGGCCCTGAACTCACAAATAGAAGTCATTGCCACCAATGTGGTGAGGGGATTAGCTATTTCACTCAGCTCGAAGCTAATTAGAAGGGTGAATACCCTACCCCTAGGGATCAAATGTGGTAGAGAAGACAAAACCACCAGTTCCACTACTAAAAATAACTTCTTCACTGCCAATGAAAAATCTATTGAAGACAAGAATGGAATTAGGAGGGAAATCCTACCCTATCCTTGGGATGAGGTGGCCTACCATATCCTAAAATACATCTCCTATGAAGGAAGTTTGAGTGTGTTCTATGGCTACCATTTTATATTACTTCATGAACTTAGGTTTCAAGCAGAATTTCCCCTAGCTCAAAGACTCGGTGTACCATACTTCCTCCTACAGTCCATCAGGGTCATGAATCAAAAAGTGAGAGAGGGAAAACTCCAACACCTAGGCCACCATGGCCTCAGTAAACTAATAGTGATGAATTCCTTGAACAAACTAAGGATCCTTGTCCTTTGGTCCAAATTCATAAACATGGATAAAGAGGCCTTCATTGACACACAAACCCTCACATCGAGTGAGACCCCAGCCTCTAGGGTTGGAGGAAGAAAGGGGAAGGAAGAAGAAGAAGAGGGGGGAAAGACAGAAGAGGAAAGAGAGACAGATACAAAGGAAGAACCAGAGGCAGAGGTAGAAAAAGAGAAATATGAAGAGGAAGAGGGGGAGCAACATGAAGAACCAAAACCTGAGAAGACTACTGAACCTAGAGAAGCAGGGTTATCCCCATAGAAAATGAGTTTGTCTCTAGGACCCAATGAAAAAGACATAGTGCAACCTTAGCTAGCTTGAGCACCCTAGTCAAACCCAAAAAGAATAGGCAAATCCAAGATCCCATCTACTTTAAGACCAAGAAGAGCACCAAGATCAAGCAAGGAAGACCTCAAACTCCCACAAAGACCCCTATGAGAATTGAAGAGTCCCCAAGTAAGAAAGAGGGGGTGGGACACACTTAAAAAACAATTGAAGATGTCACCTCTTGTAAATCCATATCAAAGACTCCTATAGCATATGTCAGGAGGCTCACCACTAGATCAACCTCCTTCAAACAACTGAATACACCTACCACCCTCCAAAAAAAAAAAAAAAGCATGTGCTATAGGGAAAAAAAAGCATGCTACATGAAAAACAGAATGTGTTATAGGAAGAACAAAGGGTGATATAGGAGGAGAAGAATGAAAAATAGGAGGGGAAAAAGGTGACATAACAACTACATGAGGGGACATCTTCCCCAAAAACATTTTATAAGGACTTCCTAGAGCTCCAAAAACCTATTCCACAACCTATTTTGAGCTCCTATTATAAATTCATTGAAGGAGGGAGATTTATTCCCTAGAAATTTGCAATCCCACTTTTCTTTGAACTAGAAGAAGAAAGAGGAAGAACCCACAGATGGATGCAAATTTCTAATTCTAAAAAGGTGGAATTAGTGGGCCTCATGGAAGAAAGGGTCCTTGAAATGGGAAAAGAATTAAGTGAGCTAAGAGAGAAAGAGTCCATATTGAGGGAACAACTACAAGCAAAAAATAGATGGTTGAGGGAGAAGTTGCAGGAGAAGGAAACCTAATTGGCCACAATGGAAAGCCTCTCCATGGAGGAATTACAGTGCAGACAATCATCCAAGTCTTATGCACTCCTTCTCAAAGAGAATTGGATGCAATTCCAAATCAAGACCCTAGCACAACATGGATTTATGCCATTTCAAGATTACGAACAATTCATTGAATTATGTGACCAAAGTAGAAGACAGAGAAAAATTGGTCGATTTTTACATGCATAACCTCACCTTGACTCATATGAATATTTTGGATCCCAATGCAAATTTGGGGTATATGCAACTGATGGCCCTAGCATCTTGGATGACTCATGAGGAGGCCAGAGTTGAGGAGGTAAAGAAAGTAATGGCAAAGGAAGAAAATGAACCACTATATACTAGGGCAGAGCAGATAATCCCAATGCATCTCATTAGCAATCATAGCATCATCTCCAATGATGTTGATCTACACCCAAATACCTTGCCACCTAGGAGCAAGCCATCTCACATTTTGAAGACACATTAAGGCTATTAGGGACATAAATCTAGCAAGCCTACCAGAGAAGTTGGAATGCCTTACCCCATAATCTCTATATTAGGGAGTATCTCTCTCCTGAAAGGTTCAGGAATGCATTGGAAAGGAAACCCCTGTAGAAAAGACTCAAGAAAAGATTAAAATTCAACTGGATTGGACTCAATCTCATTCCACCCTTGTTGTTAGGCCTACAGGAAGGAATAAATTAAGAAGAGGAGAGGAAGGAGTGGGCAGAAATATAAAATAATGCAGGCTTCTATCCTCAAGAAGGCACACCATTTGAGGATCCTTGGGATGTCAGAGAGGCCACAAGGGCCATGAAAGACATGGACATAGATGACTGATTTGCTCATAGGATGAGAAACAATTTCAGTAGGGGGTTGATGATGAGGCTCATCAATAGGTATATCATAAGGGTCATAATGCCACCCTCCAACTTTAAAACTATCTCTTTCTCACATTTATTTCCAATTTTTGTTATATTATGCTTAGTGAGAGGGGTGAAAAATGTATTTCTATGTCATGTGGCCTAATATGGTTTAAATACAAGAAATTGAGAAATTTTGAGATAATTTCAATGTCAAAGCTCAAAGTAGACAATAGGGAGAGATTCTAGGAGGTTGTCCACCTCCTTAACTCCCTTAATTAGTCAAGATCACCGCTTTATCTCTCATCAGCTCGAGGTCATGGCAATCAAGCAAGTGCCGATCAAGGAGATCTGGATCCACCTTTCTCAAGTTTTGGGAGAAAAACATCCCTATTTTCTAGGAAAATGTTGGTAGCTACCCTTTTGTATAAACAAACATACCAAAGAGCTCATTAGGATTCGAAAATTTGTTTTAGATAAGAATCTATTAAGCTCAAGCACTTGTTACTGTTATTTTTTACATGGTATGTGATGTATTTGACATTGATGCAATAATAATGAGAAGTTTCTTATTGATCCATCGCTGAGTTAGTTTCAGAGGGTTGAGGCTCTTGGGTTTGGGCCCAACCCCAATAGCTTAGGTCCCTCTTGTGTATTGATATTCCTTTTTAGCTTAGAATGTTTATTAGTTTGCTACATTTTATTAGAATATAATTCCTCAAAAATCTTGTGACTTCTACCTCTATCTCATCTCTCTCATGGGAGAATGAATAGAGGAATATACAATCACAACCCAAAAATACTACATAATTTCTTGGAAAACGTTCTATATTAGTTATCTTGTTTTGCATATGTTTGTTGTAGCTTAGAAGTTGATTCATTGTGTAGATCAGAGTTTTTGGCATAAGTTATATTGTTTTTAAATTCAACTCAACTTTCCACCATTAGTTATGATATTTTATGAATGATAAGAGAGCATGTGCATGTGATGTTGTAGGAATGTTGGGTCTATAGGAAAGGGACCTTTTCACCATCTCCATCTAGGACTTCTCCACCCTCTTTTTGATGAGTCTCAAATATCATTCTTGAGCTCTATCTCTTAGGTCACCATGAGCATCCTTCTTAGTCCAAAACAGGCCTTTCTGAAGTGTTGAGCTTGGCTAGGGGTGTTGGTCACCTTTCATCCATCTACCACAACCTACATCCACCTTTCCATCCCTTGATCTCATCGTTCTTACCTTCAAAACCCTCTCAGAAGCCTTCCTGTAGCAATACAGGGATCCTGTAGCACACTTGTCATAGTGTGTTTTTCCCTTGTTTTGATTTGTGATGCAAGTTTGACTTAGTTTAGGAATATGTTGACCCCCATCTTGGACTCCATGATCAAAGGAAGCACCTAGGCCTTTCCAACCATCCTTTTTCCTTCACTGCAAGATAGAATAACATTAGCTTCTTTATCACAGATTTAGCACAAGCAGAATATTACTTTATATGCAAGTGTGAACTAGATAGATGATGCATGAAATCTTGAGTTATGATTTGGTAGGATGATTCCCTATTTACAAGTGAATTTGATAGCTAGATGGTTCATTGCAAATAGTGTAGTTTCGAAACTGTAGGTAGTATAGCTTTTGTGTTGTTTCATGAATTGATTCAGTAGCATTTACAAGTTGGTAGCATCTAAAAGTTACGATTTTAAAATAATTTACATTTTCTACATTAGAGCTAGCTTCTGAATTACACTTTCAGTAGTTAATTCCCCCTAATTCGGTATAAGAATGGTCTTGGAGCCCTATTGATCGAATTCCCTAGTTGAGGGTGGCATGAGTAGAATTCCATCTACTCTAAATACAACATTGTCACCTCGAAGTTTGTATGAACCTTGAGTTGATAACTAGAGTTGAGGAGCCCTTGGTAGTTGGAGCACTCTTGGTGCAATACCAGTGCTCAACATAGGAAAAGAAGTGTACATACCTTTCTTCTTAGTGGTTGTCTTGGTGATGGCACAAGAAGTGCAAGATTTTATATATTTTCCAACAACTTGTCAGAATTTTGACCAATAAAAATGTTTCAGCAGTATTTCCTTTATCTTATCGACACCAAAGTTTCTTGTGACCCTATTGTAATGTGCTTCCAAAATCATCTTGACATGCTCGCTTGAAGGAACACAAAGATGTCACAAATAACATAACAATCCTTCTTGAAGGTGGAAGTTTGGAATTTTATTTCCATCCATAAACATCTTATAGATGGTAGTGAACTTTGAGTCACTTTCATATAGTTGTGGACATCTAGAGGTCTCATGCCCGCAAGTCTTGAGAATTGTATGCAGTGCCACAATTAGGGGTCGAATTAGGTATTTTGTGACATGATTGGTGCTTCCCTTCTTGTACCTTATTCAGATAGAATTTTTCCATAACTTTGAACCATTTCTGATCACGATCGTTCTACAATTTCCCATGCATTTGTATAAATTGAAGAGGTTGATTATATGTGTGGATGATCATCTCCTTACTTAGAATATAATGCTTCCATTATGCGTAGGACTGCATGATAGAGCACATCTCCTTATCATAGGTGGGGTACCTATGAACAATATCAAAGAGTGTCTCATTATGATAGGCCACTAGGTTCCCGTGTTAAGTGAGGACTGCACCAATAGCATAATCTAAGGCATTTGTCTCAATCTCAAATGGTTGTTGTAGGTTTGGCAAGGTGAGGACCAGTGCAAAGTAAAGGACATGCTTTAATTCAATTAATCTCTTCTTCTATTCCTCGGACCAAATAAACTTCACTTTTTCTTTGCCCTTGGTAACTTAACTCAAGGGCCATGTAATATGAGAGAATCCCAATACGAATCTCCTATAGAAATCAGCAAGGCCCAAGAAGTTGCAAAGCTCTATCATAATTGTTGGGGTTGGCCAATCATGAATGACTTGGATCATAGTTGGGTCCACATGCACACCTTTCTTTTCGATTATGTAGCCAAAATATTGGACCTAGTCCATGCCAAAGGAGCACTTTTCTAGGTTGGCACATACCTTGTGTTGCCATAGGGTTTGAAGGACCTACCTAATATGTTGCAAGTGCTCTGCCCAAATCCTATTGAAGATGAGGATCTCATCCAAATATACAACCATGAACAAGTTGGTGAAATGACGCAAGGTGTCATCCATTAGCCTCATAAAAATTGTAGGGGAATATGTCAACCTGAAGGGCATTACCAAGCACTCAGAAAGGCCCTCCTTAGATTTGAAGGTGGTCTTCATACATCTACGGGCTCTATTGGAACTTGGTGATATTTGTACTTCAAATCAATATTGTTGAAGTACTTGGCCTCCATGATTTAGTCAAGAAGGTCATCAATATGTGGTATCGGGTACCTATTCCTAACAGTGATTTTATTCAATTCCCGATAATCAATGCAAAGTATCCAGATCCCATCCTTTTTCTGTAAGAGTACAATTGTGCTCCCACAAGGTGAGGAGCTTGGTTGGATGTTCCCTTTTTGTAGTAGTTCATAGATCTACTGCTTGATTTCCTCATTTTCTAGAAGAGCGCAGTGATATATTGGCCCATTGGATAGAGAAGCTCCGGGAGTGAGAATGATTGAGTGCTTGACTTGACAATGCAAGGGTACTCCTATGGGTGAGGAGAAGATGTCCTTGTATTCTTACATGACCTTATCAAATTACTTATGTTGCACGAAGGGACCCTTTGCAGTGGCCATGGATGTGGCCACAATTGTCCCCTTACTTTGAGAATGAATCAGAAAGAAAACATATGTCTCATTATGGGATATGATCTTACTGCATTTCTTAGCATAGATCAAAGAAATGGTGGAGGGCGAGGCTACCTCCAGTATCCTGTATAGTTTCCTTCCCAAATTAATAGTAATAGTAAGAGTTTTAGACTCATACACAGCATGACGCTTTCACAAATATGGTTGGCCTAATAAAACATCAAAAAATTCAAGAGGAGAAACATCACATAGTACCTCATTTGTGAAGGTATTGATGTTGTAGGGAAGGCAACATTGTTGAATGACACATATATCTCATCCTTGGTGGATCCAGCTGATGGTATATGGTTTTTGGTGTAGTGGTGTGGTCAATAGGCCCGACCACTTAACGACCTTTGTTGAGATGAGGTTATTTTAGCTACCGTTGTCAATAATGAACTACATAAGAGAACCCTTCACCCACATTTGTGAGTAGAAGAGATGCTCCCCTTCCTGTGGATCTTCAGGCTCTGTCTTCTCGACCTTGGTGGTAGCAATGGTGGCATTGGGTTTTGCGTCAATAATCCACTTCTCCTTTCATTCCCTTATTAGGTTCTAGATCAGAATCATAACATGCATCAAAATCTGAAGCTTTTAGCTCGGCCACCAATGATTTATTAGTGAGACACTATGTTATGGGTGGGGCTCTTTTGGAATTCACACCACTTTCCTATATCCTTCTTCGTCTTCGTGGTGCCATTCTTTGCTTATGGCTTCAATGATAGTCCTAGGTCATTCCACCTTTGCTTTTTACTTTTTTCTACAGTTTGGGGTGCTCTTCCCCTTATTTGGATTCACATATCCCTAGTCTCGCTTCTTTCGTTTAAATTTTTGTTCAATCTTGGTAGCATATCAATATGTTGCACCAAACAAGGAGATGTTCATGAACTCCATTTCTTCTTGAATGTATTCGTGTAGACAGTCACGGTACTTGAGCACCAAATTTTACTCAAAGTTTTTGATACCCAACTTTGTGCGTAGAGTATGAAAAATATTTGTGATCTCAGGCAAATATTCATCCCTTTGCTGCCATAGTGTGGTCCATTGTATGTACTTGTCTTCATAACTCCCATCAGGGTAATATTGTTCTTTGAAAGCATCTTGGAAATATTTCCAAGAGGGTTTTGTTGTAAATAGAGAGGGTTCCTTAGCCCTTTTTACACAATACGTTTCCCACCAGTCCTCAACATGGGGGGTAGTCTTAAGAAGTGCAAAATTAATATTTTCCCAATAGGAGAAACCATGGACTGAAAAATAGCCTTCCAACAAACATAACCATTTATTTAAAACATTTGTATCTATCTGACTTTCGATTATAGGGATGTCAAAGTTAACTTGTACCTTAAAGGGGTTGGTGCTTCCAAACTAACTGTTGGATGAAGATGTGTTGCTTGCTGGCGTCTACCGAAATATTTGGGCAATGTTGTCCATCTTCTTGTTCCTTTCCTGCTTGAGGGCTTCTTCAACCAATAATTTGATATCTCCTGCTCCCTCGTCTTTCTTTTCTTCAGCCATGGGAGTTTGTCAGTGTCGACAAGGATGGTCTTGCAAGGGCTCAACTAGTTCAAGTCCCAACTCCTTATACCCTGACCTTGTTGGGGACATGCACAAAAAAATAGAGAAAGAGAAGACTGCTTTGATATCACTGATCTGGATTTATGAAGAAATGAAATCAAATACAAATTTAAGCATAACACAGAGATACAACAAAAGAAAAAAACTTCAATTAATTAATAATAAGGAAGGAAATTGTTTACATGCAGAATGGAACAAACTAGCTCGAGTGACGGTAGTTTATCTCTAAGAAGAGATGTGATGGCTACATGCCTTCTAAATTGTGTTACAATGAGGCTGAGAGGCCTTTTTATCATAAAGAAGTGTGAAACACAAACCCTAGGATATGAAGCACCAACGGTTTTGGGCCATGTTGGTGTAATTTGGACCAACCTCTTGAGGTCATAACTTTGGCATATGATCTTTGTTTAGCTATCATAATACCTCATTTTGAATATCTCCGTGAGAAGGGAAAAAAAATATGAAACAATTTTTACACTTTTTTTGTCTCTCTATTTTCCCAAAAAAATGTCTTTTAGGACCTCAAAACAACTTCAGAAGTTTAGCCCAGAAGACTACCAAAATAGAAAGTTGCGCTAGAATTAAGGAAATTGAAAGGAAACAGTGTTGGGGCTCCAAGTGGAATAGGCGGGTGGCCACCAATATCCACCTGGATCATACAAAGAATTTAGTGCCATCAAACATTTGCAACATGAGAAATATGATTTGAACACCTAAAAAATAACAAAGTACTTGAAGTATGTGAATGTTAGAACAAATTATATCAAAAGTGGAGGTGTTGTTTGAGCTCAATGCAAGAGCCTCAAGTGAAGCAAATACAATATGTGCTATTTTTTCAAGGATTGATAAAAAAAAAATGTTTGTTGTGAGTTAGTTACTTATGAAGAACTGCAACATAGAGTTTGAAAATGGCAAGTATCCAATCAAAGATAAGGATAATGATACAAAATTATTACCAAAGGATTTCGACAAGATGTATGCATGCGTTCACAATTATGTTGACTATGTCAAACTCCTACCACATTTGTGGGATCAATAAGTTATTACATTTGAGATATAGACACAATGTTTTAAGTTTTCTCTCTATTTAATACATTAAAAGGGAACAAGGGTTACTAGAAACTTCCAGGCTTAAAGAAATATTTGAAGTATACGTTATGGCTAAACTTGCTCGAGATCCATTTCAACTATAAATGCATCATGTGCCAAGAATTAGTTGGATCTTGCACAATTTTGATGTGATCCTATGAGAACTAAATGTATTGAACTAAACAAAGTATGTAAAATACTTCATAACACTTATTGATTACCATTCTCTAAATCCATGGTTATACTTTTTGAAAAATAAGTTGAAGGCATTCAAGGTATTTTCAAAAAATTCAAGAAAAAAGTAAAAAAAAAAGTGCTCAAAAGGTTGGGAAATTGAAATCCAATAGTGACAAAGTATAATAAATTGGCATTTAAAATTACTATAACAATTGAGGATATCTAAAAATTTACATTTGTGTACGCACTTCCAAAAATGGTGTTGTTGAACGGGATAATTGGGCTATAATGGAATGAATGTTTATGCATGAGGTTCATGGAAATGAATTATAACATGGAGTTATTTATTTTGACCTAATGAACCATAGCTTGACAAAAGATGTGAAATATGTTGCTCCAAATGAGTGATACAATAACATTAATACTATTATAAGGCATCTAAGGATTTTTGATAATTAGTATGTGTAAGTACTTCAGAAGAGATGTATGTTGGATGACAAATCACAAGAGAATTCTTCTTCATTATAATGAGTACTCAAAGGAAAGATCATGGAATTTAGGAGAGAAAAAGCTTGTTATAAGTTGAGATATGATATTTCATTAAAGGTCTACTGACAACCATAATTAGGAGTGAGGATTTGATGATAAGGGTAATTGGCAATGGAATACCCTTTAGAGTCTGAACTTGAAATGATCAAAGAAAATAATGATTTAAATGAGGTTCGAATGATATAATGAAGAATATAAACTAGAGAAAGAAAATAGAAGGCATTTCATTGTCATCGATATCACAAAACAATGGTGTAAAGGTAACAATGAAAAATCAAGTTTATCATCAATGTGAAAGGAATTTAAGGCCAAAAGGAGGTCCAATAGTGAATTATGATCTTATGACATAGTTCTTACTATGGATTAACTACATAGAAATAAACAAGTTAATGCAAAAATGGGGTGGAGAAAGATGATGAAAACATAGATGCAATTTATTGTAAGAAACTATGTTTAAATTGGGAGTTATTGAAAGGAAGAAAGGAATCTAATGAAAATGGGTATACATAACCAAAGACACACCAAATGGAATCATTGATAACCACAATGTTACACCAATTTAAAAATAATTTGTACAAAAAGAAGGTGTTTCTTATGAAGACACCCTTGCTCTAGTAGTAAAGACAAACACAACAAAATGGTATTCATGTTAGCAACCCACTGTAATTGGGTTTTCAATTAGATAAATGTGAAAAGTTCATCCCTAAATTAAAAACTTGACGAAGTGTGCATGAAGTAGTGGAAATAGTATATGAAACCAAAGAATATGTTCAATGGATTTAAGCAAGTTCCAAGACCCTATCATTCTATAATAAATGAATAATCTCAAGAAATTGCTTCACAAGGAATCCACTAGATCCAAACATCTATGTGGAAGTTATGAATGTCAAAGATACACTAGTCATAATTCTATATATGGATGATAATATTCATGGTTAACAACAATTAAGAGTTTACCATAGAATTCATAGTGGGCCTGATGAAAACATGTGGCATTAGTGACACAAAATATTATTTTCTTATGAAATATTGGTAGGAAATGGATAGGATATTTTAGCACAACCTAAGTAATTCAAAATGATATAATGTAATCCTATAAAAACTTTAGTGGAAGCTGCGAAAAATTTAATCATGAGTGTTATAGAAAAAACAATAATTCTTGCCCAACTAATAACCTAATCGACCAAACTATAATTCAACATGATATAAGTTTTCCAATTAGAGCTATATAAACCATAGTAGTACAGTACTAAGAGTATCTCATTGGAAGTGGGCTAAGAGAATCTTGAAATACATTAAGGGTGTCATGAAATATGCACTTGATTAGATGATTAATTTGAGTTGGTTGGTGACATATGATAGTTGGGTTAGATGTGTTCATGATTCAAGATCTCCATCAGAATAAGTTTCATATGGAATCAACAATAATTGCTAGTAGTAAGAAGAAACATGCATTGGAAATTTTCTCAATGTAAACCCAGTAAAAAATATCACAGCTATGTTTGAAGAAATGTGGTTGAGAATTATTTTAGAAGACACCATAATTGCACAAGAAAAATCGACAATGGTGTATTGTGATTTCCAAAAAACAAATCAATTAGTACGAAAACATGTGTTGTATGCGATTACAAAATGCATAGAAGTCCACTTCCATTATTTGAGACAAACAATAGGAGAAAGATATCGAGTTGACATTTTACAAGTCTACATACCAAATAGAAAACATTTTCATAAAATCTAAGGAAGAGCTTCAAACATTCTAAATAATGTTGTGAACTAAATATTTTATTAAGGGCTATCATAATTAATGTAATGCAATGGTAAGTTAGAAAATTTAGATCAACAAATTGAAATACCAAAGGATTGTCAAAGAGTGACAAATAAAAAGTATCAATGTAGGAAGTTCTAAGGTGTTGATAATGGGATATTTAAAGAAGCCAATCAAAGATTTGCAAACCATGTAAACAAGTGTCAATAAAGTAAAAGAGTTGCAATGTGAAAATTTTATAAGTGATGTCATTGTAGAATGTAAGACACAAGTTTTGGAGGTTTAAAACCCTAAAATGTATTAGGAAAATAGGTGAAAACCAAGTCAAATCGAATAGAATGAACCTTGTGAACATAGCTAGAAAATATGAAGAAAATGTGATTGTACCACCACAATTGAAATATGGCAATGAAAAAGAGAAAGTTGAGCATTGAGATTTATGTGGAAGAAACTCTTATTAGTATAAATATAGGTATCCAGTTGATCTCGATGGGATAAATAGAATTTTTTTTGTCTACAATGTATAATTTCAAAAGGAAAAGGAGTGGTATCTATATATATATATATATATGCTCTAGGATATAGAGTATATATATAGTTTTTAAACAAGGGCTTCGACAATACAAGATATATTACATCATAAAGATGCGCATTTTAAATAGAAATATATAAGGTTGCTTTTAATAAGTCTCATGCGTTAGGTTGGACCTATTCAACTCTTCAGCTAAATTATTCAAACATTTTCGGCCAAGCTAATTTTTTTCGATTGAACAATTAAAATTAACTTTTAGTCGAAAATTTTAAAGTTAAATTTAATAGCAACCTCAAATATTGTGCAATGGATTTTTGGCCAATGGGGTGAAAATCTGGCCACTAGGTTTTTTGGCCAAAAGAACAATATTTCCAGTCAAAAAAAATTCAACCGAAAATTCTTTTATATATATTTGGGTCGTGAGCCTATATCAAAGTTTTTCCTCTGTGTTTTCATTTCTTTTGTTCAACGTTGCAGTTATTTGCTTCATGTTGAGATTTTTCTGTTTTGCATAAGATAGGCAAAATCTCAGTAGATGACAACAATAGGAATCAGTTCCTAGATTAGCTCTAGTTTGTTGGGAGGGAGTTAATGCATCCTAAATTTGAGTTGAGAGGATTTATGAGGCAATTAGATTCTCTTTGCTATATAACAGGGATCCATACGGATTGTTTGGTATGAGGGTGAGAGCTTGTGAGGATTTAATTATGTAATCTCCTGTTTGATTAATAAGATTTCCGATGCCTATGTTGTGTGGACGTAACCCAGATTGGTTGGGTGAACCACGTTAATTGATGTGTCTTTATGTGTATGATTGATTTGCTGAGTGTTTGTTTTAGTTTGTTGTGCATCTGATCTCCAACAATTGGTATCAAAGCATGTTGGAGGCGTTGTGTGAGCCTGAAGAAGCTGCGTGAAGCGTAGATTTTTTGATGCGTTGCTGGAGCGCACTGCTGTTGGTGCGTGGAGTGAATCGCTGCTGAGGATTACTGCGTGGTGTGTACCCCTTGCTGGCAGCGTGTGAAGTTTGCTTGCTGGGGCGTGGCAACTCCTTGATGGGTTTGACAGTCATGAGGTGGTGTTTACGGATTGGAAGGGTTTCCTTCAGCGTGCCGTCAAACTCACGCTCCACATATCTTCAGCTCGCCACATCGTCACTCTGTCGTTCGAATCCATCTGCCATTTCAAGCCGTTGTACAGGGTAGTGAAATTACCAATGTGCTCAACGTTCATGCTCGTAGTTATATTCAATAAATCATCTGCGATGGTGAATAATGCACACGATGAGATTTGACAATGTTTGGCATTTGCCCATTATGTTAATTGGCCGCGTTTATTGTCGAATGATTCCACACTATGGGCTTCTGTCATGTAGTAACGATTATGTTCCAGCTCCAAGAATTCTGTATCCAAAATGTTGCTCATCATCTGCAGTCGTCCATTATTAGATTTGTCTCAGCTAGCTCACATAGATTCGAATTTTGAGGCAAGCACCGATATCTGTGAAATATTGTGGATCGCGTGCTAGAGGTGGAGTGTCGTAGATCAACTGCTGGTGCGTATTGATCACTGTGCATTTGATTGGTTTTGCTGCGTATGAAAAATTGAGGTGCGTAGCAACGTGCTGGAGCTGATATAAACCTACGTGGAGGTAAAACACTTTTTTTCCGGTGCATTTACATGCGTGGAGGTAAAACACTTTTTTGTTTGGTGTTGCGTTGGTTTTGGAGAAAGGCGGTAAGGTTTGAAACCTTTATGTTTACACTTACAGCGTTTTTTATTTTGCCAACGCAGTTTTTCTTTTAACTTCTCCACATGAGTTTAAAGATGAAAATGGCATTTCTTTAAAGAATCTTATAATAAGGCGAATTCTATCATGTGATAACTTTGAAGAATGGCTCGTTGAGATATATATATATATATATATATTTGTGGTGCGGTGTTGAACATTGTGCGTTGAAAACCGAAAGGGGATTTCGACAGCCACAAATTGCCAAATTGGTAAAATTTGATACTGAGTGTTATGTATTGTAATTCATAGCAAAAAGCTTGTTTTTGAAAGCAAAGGCTATAAGGCATAGGCAGTTTTTTTTTTTTTTTTATTGCTGGTTTTTTGGAGATTATTGTGTTTTTTGCTAACACAAGATGGTGAAAACTCAAAGTGCCCGGTTTGAAATTGAGAAGTTTAATGGCAAGAATAATTTCGAGATCTGGCAGGTGAAGATGCATGATTTGCTTGTCCAACATGGTGTGGCAAAGGCGTTGTTGGGCAAATCCAAACAGCCTTACAACATCACAGATAATGAGTGGGCCGAGATGGATAAAAGAGCGATAAGTGCTATTCGACTGTGTCTAGCTGATGATGTCCTATTTAATATTGTGTTGGAGACAATAGTTGCTGGTTTGTGGACAAAACTGGAGAAACTGTACATGACCAAATCCTTAACTAATAGGATTCTCCTGAAGCGACAGTTGTACAGTTTGCGAATGAAGGAAGGTACATCGATTGCTGATCATTTAAATGATTTTAATACTCTTCTTGTGAAATTACAAAGTATAGAAGTAAAAATTCCATCCGAGGATAAAGCTATTACTTTATTGTGCTCGTTGCCCGATCATGGGATCATTTTGTTACTTCTATAAGTCTTAGTTCATCAGAAGCTATTGAGTTTGATGATGTAGTTGCATCCTTATTATCGGAAGAAACAAGGAGGAAGTCGCATTCCGAAACCTCTACATCAGAAGCTATGATGGTTAGAGGTCGTCCGAAAGAAAGACGCCCCAGGAAGCCTAGCGACTCACGTTCAAAGTCGAAAGGGAAGAAGAGTAAGCTAAAGTGCTGGTTTTGTGGTAAATCAGGGTATTTAAAGAAGGACTGCTGGAAGCGACGGCAGCAAAATTCAAAGGCAGAGTCTTCGACAGAGAAGAAGGAGGCGAATACGACAGATACATGTTTGACATCGGGTTCAGGTATGAGTGATGAAGTATTATCAGTTAATGTGTCAAATCATGGTCAACATTGGTTGTTAGATTCCGGGGCATCAAACCACATGTGTATTCATAAAGAATGGTTTAAAGAATATAAATCAATTAATGATGGAGTTGTGTACATGGGTAATGATGTAACATGTAATATTGTTGGGATTGGGAGCATACAACTTCAAATGTTTGATGGGACAACTAGAATATTAACTGATGTGAGGCATGTACCAGATTTAAGGAAAAACTTGATTTCATTAGGAGCACTTGATTCAAATGGGTATAAAAATGTAATTCAAGGTGGAGTAATGAAAATTTACAAAGGCATTTTACTAGTTATGAAAGCTAAGAAAGTAGGAAATCTATTTCAGTTAGAAGGAGGTACAGGGTCAGCTTTTGTGTCTACTGTGTCTGCACATGACACTAACTCCATTCACTTATGGCATCAAAGATTGGGGCATATGAGTGAGAGAGGGTTGAAAATTTTGGCTGATCGCAAGTTACTTCCAAATCTGAAGTATGGAAAATTAGATTTCTGTAAGCATTGTCTATTTGGTAAACAAAGTAAACAAAAGTTTAAAACAGGCAAACATACTAGTAAAGGCATACTTGATTATATCCATTCAGATGTTTGGGGACCAGCCCCTAAAACCTCATATGGTGGTTCATCTTTTTTTGTATCATTCATTGATGACTTTTCTAGGAAGGTTTGAGTCTACATGTTGAAAAGAAAGTCTGATGTGTTTTCAGTTTTCAAGCAGTTTAGAGCATTGGTAGAAAACAGCACTGGTAGAACAATAAAATGTTTACAAACTGACAATGGTGGTGAGTTTACTTCCAAGTAGTTTGACAGCTATTGCAAGGATGCAGGGATCGAGATGTATAAGACCACGGTTTATACGCCTCAGCAAAATGGAGTTGTTGAACGCATGAACAGAACTCTTCTCGAGAGAGCAAGGAGTATGCTGAGTAACGTCGGGTTGCAAAAGGAGTTGTGGACGGAAGCAGTGACAACAGCTTGTTATGTGATCAACCGATCTCCATCGACTGTGATAGACTGCAAGATTCCGCAAGAGGTATGGAAAGGACACCCTTGTGACTATTCCAAACTCAGAGTGTTTGGTTGTGATGCATATGCTCTAGTGCCTAAACATCATCAAACTAAATTAGATCCAAAGTCTAAAAGGTATATCTTTGTTGGGTATGGTGTTGGAACAAAGGGATATAGATTGTGGGATCCTACTACCCGCAAAATCATCATCAACGGAGATGTAAAGTTTAATGAATCCTCTCTTGTACAGTTAGATGTAGATCGTTGATTGAAACAGGATGATGTATCTGACTTTCAGCACATTCAGTTTGATAGCATTTCTAACGATAGTCATGATGACCATAGTTCAGATACTAGTCATGAACAGGTTTCAGAATCAGAACATGAACAGGGTTCAGGTTTAGATCATGAACAGGTCTCAGATACTGATCGGCAAGAAGTTCCCACAGAGGGTAGTCAGCCAATCGAGGAAGCGCCAAAAATATCCTTAAGGAGGTCGACAAGAATCAAACGGCCACTGAGAAGGTATGATGATTATGTCACTTCTGTTGCATTTACAGCTAATGACAATGAACCTCTGTGCTATCAGGAAGCAATAGAAGGTTCGAAAAGTGATAAGTGGAAAGCAGCCATGAAGGACGAAATGATGGCCTTGAGTAAGAACGGCACATGGGATTTGGTGGAGCTTCCGAAAGGCAGGAAAACTGTGGGGTGTAAATGGGTCTTCAAGCTAAAACGAGGTGTGAATGATACGGAAGATAGGTACAAAGCACGGCTGGTTGCAAAAGGGTTTTCTCAGAAAGCTGGTATTGACTTTCATGAGATTTTTTTGCCAGTGGTTAAAATTGTTTCAATTAGAATTGTGTTAGTATTAGTGGCTTTGTTTGATTTAGAGTTGCAGCAGTTAGATGTTGAGACTGCATTTCTACATGGTGATTTAGATGAGGAAATATATATGGAACAACCGGAAGGGTGTGTTCAGCATCGCAATGAGAAATTTGTCTGCAGGCTCAAGAAGTCATTATATGGCCTGAAGCAGTCGCCTAGGCAGTGGTATAAGAAGTTTGATTCTTTCATGTTGAGTCAGAAATATGTTAGAAGTGAATATGATCATTGTGTTTATTTAAAACAGTTGAATAATGGCATGTTCATTATCTTAGTGTTATATGTTGATGATATGCTTTTAGCAAGCAAAAGCATTGAAGAAATCAACAGGTTGAAGACTCAGATGGCAAGGATGTTTGATATGAAAGATCTAGGAGCCGCAAGACAGATTTTGGGCATGGATATTTTCAGAGACAGGGACAATGGTAAGCTGTGGCTATCACAACAGAAGTATGTTGAGAAAATACTTTTGAGGTTTGGTATGAACAATGTGAAGCCTGTGTCGATCCCTTTAGCTTCCCACTTTAAGCTTTCTTTGAGTTTATGTCCTAATACCGATGAAGAAAAGGAGTACATGTCTCGAATTCCTTATGCTAATGTAGTAGGATGTTTGATGTATGCGATGGTATGTACGCGACCAGATATTTCTCATGCAGTTGGGGTTGTCAGCAGGTACATGGCAAATCCGGGTAAAGAACACTGGTCAGCAGTGAAATGGGTGCTTCGGTACTTGAGAGGCACAAGTAGTTATTGTATTTCTTACAGTAAGAGTAGTGAATATGTTTGCGGATATGTTGATTCCGATTTTGCAGGTGATTTGGATAAGAGGAGATCAACTTCAGGGTACGTCTTTACTCTTGCAGGTGGAGCTATTAGCTGGATGTCAAAGCTACAGAATATTGTTGCTTTGTCTACCACTGAAGCAGAATACATTGCTGCTTCTCATGCTTGCAAAGAGGCAGTTTGGTTGAAAGGTTTGCTTGGTGAGTTTGGTAGGTTACATGACAACATCAGATTACTTTGTGACAGTCAAAGTGCAATACATTTGGCTAAAAATACGGCCTATCATAGTAAGTCAAAGCATATTCCAATCAAATATCATTTTGTAAGACAGGTTATCACTGAAAGGGGAGTTTCTCTTGAAAAGGTGCATACAAAGGAGAACTGTGCATACATGTTCACGAAACCAGTTTTGTTGGAGAAGCTACGCTGGTGTTTGGCTTCTCTTGGCTTGCAGAAAATATAAAATAATAATAACAGGGCATCAGGCGAATTGTTGTCAAGGTGGAGATTGTTGAGATTTTCTGTTTTTAGTCAAATAGGCAAAAATCTCTGAAGGATGACAACAATAGGGATTCAGTTCCTAGATTAGCTCCAGGTTGTTGGGAGGGAGTTAATGCCTCCTATATTTGATGTGAGGGAGTTATGAGGCTGTTAGATTCTCTATGCTATATAACAGGGAATCATTCGGATGATTTGCTAAGAGTGTGTGAGGATTTCTTGATGTAATCTTCAATTTGATTAATATATTCCTGATGCCTATGTTTGGTGGACGTAGCCCAGATTGGTTGGGTGAACCACGTTAAAAGCTTTGTCTTATGTGCTTGTTTATTTTTTTCTGCTGTGTGTTTAATTAAGTTTTCTGTGCACCTGATCCAACACAAGATAGGATGGCATAGGTTCACCATTGTGTGGTATTTTCAAGTTAATATTTAATATATTTCATTTGACATAGAACTTCTTGAGCCATTTTGCAAAACAAATATTTTTTTTTTTTCAGTTTTATGGATTAATTAAAGTAGGTGTTTTAATTATAATATATATAAAAGATATAGATTTTTTTAATTGAAAAATAAAACTAAAATTGATAAGAAGCACCAGATAGATTAACCTAAATAAACTCAGTGAATTATAATCACACAACCAACATCAAACAAAATATCACTTACTAGAAGTTGCCTGAGAGGCACACGCTCTAAAGATTCATATGCCCTCAAACTGTCGAGAGAAAATCGATTGAAACCCTAAAATTATCACGCTATTTCTAGTTGTAGGATGCCTCTGTCACCCTATTTTTTCTTAGCTCTATAGTATTAATCCTCCCTACAATCTCCACTATGGATCTTTTAATCATGTTTTGTTCAGCGCTAAAAGTTTTACTGGCCTTATGTTTAGTTTACTATTAATCTTTTAATCGTGTTTTGTTCGGTGTTAAAAGTTTTCCTGGACTTACGTTTAGTTTACTGTTAATGTTTTTTGTTTAGAGTAAATATTTTTTCTACGCTTAGTTGGATTGTTCTTCAATTTCACATATTCAACTACACCGTAATCATCATCGTTTACAAAATGTTTATTTGTTGGCTTAGTAGGCTTTAGTTTAGCAAATTACTTTTCTAAATTTATTTTTTTAATTTTAATTTTTATGTATATTGATTGACAAAGTTTAATAAATTTATAATATAGGCCTTTGTATGGAACAACAAGTGTTGCGTAGAAAAAGAAAAATGTAAACGGGGTACTTGATACATACCACAGATGAAGAAAGTTGATAAAAGATTATGTACCTGGCAGTATGAAGTCCTAGATATGGTGTTGAACATCTCCCACTGATATGTTCACCTTCCAGGATTCATTTGGTGAAGAAAGGCCTTCTTTTCAAAGATCATTAACCACTTTGTTTTTAGCTCTATCAATATGGTGAATAGAATAGTCCTTTCGTGAATTCCATATAGAGTCTATTCTGTTCAACCACCCCGAAAGATTGATATTTTTTTATGGAGTGGACAGACTTTACATGATCAATTATAACCTTGGAGTCCCCGAAAATATGCAGTCCCTGGATGTTTAAAAAATCACAAAACTTTAAGAGTCCAACCAAAGCCATTTCCTCTGGTTTGTTGTTTGACCCTTTCCCTCCATGCCAAAAGATGTCTATATGCTTGTTCTCCCATGGAATAATAAAAACCCCACATGCACAAAAACCATTTTGTGCCGCCCCGTCAAAGTAAGCACAAGGAACATTTGTGGCATCCATATTTTTTCCTTGTAGCTTACTAATGCTTTGATGAGTATTGGGGGATTTGCAGGCGAAGTACTGGGATAAAATGAATTCAAAAACAGTGATATGAATTTCCTTGCTGTTATGAAAGAGGGCCATGTTCCTCCATTTCCATATAGGCCATAAGGTTAGCAGCGAAATAGGCCTCTAGTCTGATTTCATCTTACTCCACCATTGAAATGTTTCCTTAATAGAGGGAAAAGAATTCGTATTAAATCCAAAATGGTCAGCAAGGCTCTTCCATATCCCCTGAGAATGGGGACAGTTTAGGAAAATGTGATAGTTGTTTTCTTCATTCAATTTACAGATAGGACAGATTGTTGGCCCACTCCAATTCCTTTTTTGAAGGTTGTCCCACGTTAGATTCTTATTGTGGAAAACCAGCCAAGCAAAAATAACTATCTTATTGGAGCAACTCGATTTCCAAAAGATTATGGGGAAAATGATATCCCGTAGGTTGGAATTGTCTAGTTGAAGTTGGTTATAGATATCCTTTACAAAAACAGTCAACCTCCCCTTGTAACCCTTCCAGATTAGTTTATCCTCTGCCTCAGATCTGAAAATACCCCTGTTTCTCATAGACCCAATGATCTGATTCCATTGGAGATCCAGATTGTCATTGAGATCCATCATCACAACGGATTTCCATATAGGAAGAGATTCCACCCATCTATCAATGGCTTCGTCCCAATAGAATATCCCTTTTTGCGGTAAGGCCCAAAGTAACTGCTAAGAAATGGATGTTTCCTCTTCTCCTCCCGTGATGGGATCAAGTCCTATAATGATATTTTTCCCCGATTGAAAACTTCATGCCAGGTTTTGAAGATAAAAATGCTCAACTTTTCGGAAACTTCTCCAAATGGCTAATCCATGAGGAGATCGAATTGTCCCTTGTCTATACCAGAATGATAAATCTCTATTGTCCATATATTTTGCCTTGATGGCTTTTCTCTAGAGACTATCCCCAATGGCTCATTTCCATTAAGATTTGCAGAGGAGTGCTATGCGGAACACATTTAGGTCCATGATACCCCAGCGCCCCAATTTTTTTAGACGAGTCAAATTTGAGAGTTTAGTAAGGTGGAATCTTCTATTCTCTTTGTTTCCCCCCAAATTAAATTTGCAGTTAATCTGTTTAGTTTGTGGATTATATTAACAGGAAATAAAAGAGATGAGCCTAATAAACCATTAATTGAACTAGTACTGCTTGTGTTAATATCGCTCTCCCGGCCAAAGAAAGACATTTAAATTCCCAACCAGTAATTCTCTTGAAGTACCGGTCATGAATCCACATCCAATCAACAGATGAGTATCCCACAGGTTTTAAATGAAAGCCATATATTTCAGGCCCTCATTGAGGGGTTTGGCTTTTATATTGAAGAGGTTGATCAGATATGCAATAAGCTCCACATTAACATCCTCCAGATGGAAAGACGACTTGTCGTAATTTATAAAGAGCCTCGTGGCTTTCTAGAACTTTCCTAATATGACATGCAAACAAGTCCACGAGGCACGACATAGCATTACCGATAGCAAGATGTCATCAACAAACAAGTTGTGAGAAAAAGAAGTATCCCTGCTGATTTCAAAGGACGACATCTCTTTTCTCTTACAACCCTTTTTATGTGGAGACTTAGGGATTCCATGACCAAAATAAATAAGAGAGGGGACAGTGAACAACCCTGCCTCAAACCTCTAGTGACAAGGAAGAAGGAAGACAGGATACCATTTACAAGAACAACATAGTTAACATCAACAACACATGCCATTATCTAGTTTGAGCAATTGACATTTAGACCAATTTTGGAAAGAAGACAACTAAGGAAACCCCAATCAATGCAGTCATATGTTTTCTTGAGATCTAATTTTAATAAAGAAGCTTTAGCTTTCCTAGTGATTGAAGGCATTCCCTGAGTAATAGAAACAACCTATAGAACGTTCCTGCCCTTAAGGAAGCCATTGTTGAGATTGCAACAAGATGATGGAGCTCAGTGAAAAGAGTCACCTTCACTAAGTGGGCCCACAGGAAAATTATGACGCAAGTTCTATTTTTGGATCACAGCAGGAGTGATCAAAGTCTATTTTTAGTCTGACTGTCAAAAATAGAAAAGTCAAATATTATTGTCTTATAATAATATTTAGACTATAAACTTTATCTTATTCTCTTGGAGCACTTTAGTTTGAGCTACAGATGTGGCACATGCAGCTGTCAGAAGGAAATATGTTTTCTTTGTGGTTTAGTTGAGTTGTTGCATGCATGACTTCAATTAGAACTCAATCAGTTGAGCTTGGTGGCGTTGATTGTGGAGTTGATGGAGTTGTGTTCAGTTTTACTTGGTTAAACTAGTTGTAATTAGTCTAACTGCAAATAGACTAATGATGAGTTGTTAAAATAATTATTAACTCATAACGCAACTAAAGAATACATCAGTTAACTCAGTTGCATGTCAGTGCATGTTCAGTTCAGCAGGGACAGGTGTTAGAGGATCAGATTGCTATCAATTGTGACTATAGCTGTGCATGATGATTTGCACAATCAAAGGGATTGAGTATGCCAATGAGGATTGCGTGGTATATCCGAGGGAAATACGAATTTGGATCATTCATTCATCAATATTCTCATGCAGGATTGCGCAGTAGAGGCAGGCAAGCAGCGGAAGAGATTTGGAGATCAGATCTGAGCTGTATTGTGTGTAACAGAGGTGGAGATA